>DWQW01000389.1:0-55130 GCA_018249695.1 Heliconius erato demophoon | reverse complement strand
CACCAGAGCGAAGAAATGGAAATATAAATTTAAGTAAATATTTCATCTCCTCGAGTGGGAATCGAACCCAGAACCAGTCGGTTTTGCAGTCACACCTCGTGCCGCTGCGCCACGACCGGCCTCAAAGTTTAAGTTTATATATTTTTATTAATTTCCTGCCTTTATGCTTTCCTGCTTAGGATCACTAAAATATCTTTATTTTAATATAATTATCATTTAATATCTCATTAATATATTACAGAAATTTCTAGAAGTCCCACGTCCATCGGTAGCGGCCACCGGTGTGTCGATATGTCTTTACTACCTCGCGTACTGTGAAGACGCTATGGAGAGAGTGTGTTTGATGCCGCGACACACGTTAGCTGATCTTGTTAGGTGAGTTACGCGGTGTTTAGTTACGCCACTCAATAAGCAATGTCTCGCGAAACTTTTTAAACAATAGACCATATAGATGCATAAATGTTAGACAAGATATGCGGTCATTGAGTTAAGTCAGTCAATAAGAAATGTGTTGAATTTATGTGGAAAGTTGTGAAATGGGCGTTTTAATATTAGGTAATTTTTGTATACCCTGCTATTTGCGAGATACTTAATAAGTTAAAAAAATATAATTAAAGCTTAAAAACCTGTTACTTTCATGATTAAGTATAGTTTCTTAAATAATCGCCGCAATGTTTCTAGAACTTGGCAGAAAGTGAAGAACGGTAATTGTCTTAATAGGAGTGGAGTGAACATTAGGTTCCCAGGTTCCCCCCACCTACCCTGTAGCTAAAAAATAAATAAAAATATTTTTTATTTATATTATGTTACTTCGATTGTAAGGATGCAATATAGCCAACGATTCATTTCTTACGTATTTTAGTGATAAACATAAAAAAAATGTTTCTATCATTTGTTATGTTTAATGATTTAAGTGTGTATTTATATGTTAATCAGATTTTTTTTCTACATATATATGTCTATTTTTTTCTATTACAGATACGCGTTATGGCTTCTAGAATGTTCCCACGACTCGGGTCGGTGTCACGCCACCATGTTTTTTGGACTTTCCTTCCAATTTCGAGTTATTTTGGAGGAATTTGATAATCAGGTGATTTTGATATTATATACAATAGGAGGGAAAAGGATAGTCGTGGGTTCGATTCCTATTTGGGGCAATTTTATGGGTTGTAGTAGTGGTACTTTCACGGTTAAGTTAGAGATATAAAGAAGAGTTTAGATACTAAATGCATTTTTTATTTGACAGAATCGAGACTGAAGCGTTGTAAGATTTTTTATGCTTGCTTGCTTGCTTTTTTATATAAAAATGTGCGAAAATATAAAAAAATACTAATGTTAATAATATTTTTTTCTATGTATTTTTATATATATTAGCGGTCCCCGATAAATATTCCTTTAATATTATTTAAGTGTATTTAGGGTGGAGACTTTTTTTAGTTTATTTAGGATAGGGGAAATTTGGTCATTATTTTATATATAATAACTACATGCACTTAAAAAAGCACAGTTATTTTAAAATTACAGACAGACTAGTTTTATTTATATCTATAGATATTTGTTATGCAAAATGTTGCAAAGTTTCGATCTACACTTAATATGCTTATTCAAATCTTGTTGTTAGTTGAATTATTGATTTGTGTATTGTTAAGATAACACTAATGGTGTTTTTTTCTCTTTTTTTCTATTTCTCTTTTTTTTTTCCAGGACGGCCTCAGGAAACTGTACAACGTCATATCAACGCTCCCAATCCTGGGTTCTGATGATGAGGAGTCCAGGGTGTCTGATGATGAAACCTGTGCTGCGAGACAGATTGTTAGACATGTGTGCGTCGCTTTAAGGAGGTGAGACAGAAAAAAAAACTAGTATGAAAATGCTATACAGTATGTTCTCAAAGTCGTGGCTGCCCGGACAGCGAAGTTGCTGTAAATTAATATCTTTATTATTTTTGATTATTTTCCTCCTAAGTAAATGTACAGAAGATCAGAAAACTTATCTTCAAGGCGGCCACAACTTTTCAACCGTATAATTTTGTTTTCAAAAAAACTGAAGTAGAAGAAAATAAAGATTTTTCATAAAAATATTTATTCATTAATTAATTTTTATTTCTTTGTTGAAATTAGAAACGGAATTCCTTTTTATTATATTTCTTATTTTTAATTTTACACAGGTATTTCCTTTTTTTGCTCGCTGTATACCGCACATAGCAGGCTAGACAAAGGAAACCTGGGAACCTAGTATTAAGACATTCCTTTCCCATTCATTTTTTTCAGCTTCACGCTGTATCCCGCACACAGTAGGGTAGGCAGAGGGAATTTAGTGTTAAGACACTCCGTTTCCCACTTCTCGCCGAGTTCTGGAGGCAGTGCATGTTGAGTGGCGAAACTCAACGCCGGGCTTTGCCTCGACACCAGAACGAAGAAATGAAAATATAAATAAGAATAAATATTTCATTTCCTCGAGTGGGGATCGAACCCACAGTCAGTCGATTTTACAGTCACACTTTGTGCCCCTGGGCCACGACTGGCCCATTCATACACTTCTATTTTTTACTGTCCGCCGAATTCTTAAGGCATTGCGTGTGGTATGGCGGAACTCAACTCCGTTACTAGAGCGAGATAATGAAAATATTAAATATTTAATTCCACCGTGGAAATTAAACTCACAGACGTCACGTTTACAATAGCACAGTTGTGCCCTTGCGCCTCGGCGGCCTCTACAATATTCATAAATTTTTAAATTTATTTTTTTCTAATATTTGTAGATATTTCGAGGCACATTTGAGGATACGTGCAGCTCAAGTTGCGCGCCAACAAGGAGATAATGTTCCGGAACCACCTCCTTATAAGGTAACAATTTTAACAGAAAATATAGAATGTAGTGATTATATTACTATTTTATTATTCTTTTTGTATGACTTAAAGTTGCATTCAATTTTTTATATTTTATAAAAAAGTAAAAACAGCTATACTAGGAGACCACAATATGAATTTATGTTAATATGTGTAAGAAAATACAAGTTTTTTTATCATACTCTTGTTATTCGATTTGCTGGAGTATTGTCTTCACTTGTCCAGATTCAATGACAATATAATATTGGCATAGCATGACCTTGGAACAACCAGAATAACATTTTCAAATGCTATTTTTTAAGATTCTTGAAAATAAGTCTAAAGATTTTAATGGTCAGACACAGTTCTCTACTTTTCATCCGATTTTCTAGATGTTTGTCTTTTTACTAGAGCGATAAAGTGAAAATTATTAATTACCCCGAGTAGTGGGTATCGAACCCTCAACTGTCACGTATACAGTCAGAAGTTGTGTTGCCTCGCCATGGCGACCTCTTAAGCATTTTTGATCATCATAGTTTATCTTCTATTTTACTGTTTGGAAATTTAAACAAAACATGTTTTTTTATATTTTCTTCACCCTCTAGGCCTCAAAATCTTCAGCGGAAGAGATCCAAGAACAGATAGAGATAGTGCAATCAGCGGCGTGGGCTCGCTGGCCCCCCGTAGACGAGCTGCTCGAGTTGGGAGGAGTTGCTCTACTGTTACAAGTCGTTGGATACGCATACGATTGGAATTTTAATGGCAGGTGAGAGTTAAGAAGTGATAAAAGGAGAGAAAAAAAATAATAAAAAAACATCTCAAAAAATAAAAAGAATCTAGCTCAAAAAGTAAAAAAATATAGTGTTGATTTGAAGTCTACTGCTACTATTGGTACTTACTCCTTTGAAATGTTGTTTGTTAAAACAGAAAAAATTAAAATGAATAATAAACACTTTATTAAAAGACCTAGTTCGAGATTTCGTTTGTTGATTGGCGGAGCTCAACACTGCGCTTTGTCGACTAGAGTGGGAAAATGATAATTTAAAAATAATGAATTGTAGCTAAGAACACTTAAAAGACATACACACATACACACACACGCGCATGCACACAAACACACAACGAGATTCAAGAACAAATAGAGGTAGTGCAATCATCTGATTGCCCACGTATCTACGTGGGCTGGCTGGCTCCTCATAGATGCAGTTGCTCGACTATTGTAAGTTGTTGGTTATGCTTACAATTGATTGATTTAAATGGCAGGTCCCTCACCTGGAAAGAAGAAAAAAAAGAAAAATGTCAAAAAAAAATAAAAAAAAGATACCTTTTTACTTTACTTCTAAAAATAGAAAAAACTATTGGTGCAAATATTGATACACCGTCTCTGGTGTTTTTTTCGTGTTTTAGGGGACAGTAGATATTTAATATTATTTCAGCTCAAAGCAATCTTTCTTGTAAATTTTCTTTGAGGTATCAACCACAAAGCAATCTTGACATAAATGGTATTGACAGACACACATACTAACAGACAACAAAGTGGTCCTATAAGGGTTCCGTTGTTTTCTTTTGAAGTACGGAACCCTAAAAAAGAATAAAAATATATTCTTCAGTTCTTTTTAGGGCGGAGACGGTACGTTCTGCTTTAGACGTGGTATCAGTGTGCTGCGTGGCCCCTCGAGTTCAGTTGTTGCTTACCGAGATGATATATACACGAGACGCTGACCACACTACTGGGGTTCATATTGTTTTGGGTAAGTTCGAGATGCAAATTTACTACATAAAGATTATTTTACACATTTCGTTGAGTAACTTGGGGGTACAGAGGTCATATGGGGTACATATTTGTAGAGATTCTGGGTACAGTTATACTCGCTGAACAGAGATGATATACACTAAAGACGCGGATCATACTACTGGAGTTCATATTGTGTTGTGTTAGTCCGAGGTTCGAATACTGGGTGGTATTCACTTTTAGTTAATATATATAAAATTTTGAGCGGCTATTTGTCTCTCTCTTTTAAGTAAATTTGGTTATATTTAAAAATATAAGAAAATATTGTTACAATATGTGTTTTTTTTTTGTTTTTATATTACACACAATAAAAATATTTATTTAATAAATAATTATGTTCATAGGAGCGGCCGATGGTGATATAGTTCCGGAACCGGAAGTACAAAAGGCGGCTTTAAACGTTCTAGTTAATTGCGTATGTGCACCTGTACATAGAGTAAGTATTTTTTTGCTTTACTCCCGTACATAGCAGTGTATGTAGAAGGAACCTGAGAACTTAGCGTTAAGTCACTAAGAGATTAAGACTTCCGTTCCTCACCTTCCCCCGAATTCTGGAGGCATAGGGTATCGAACCTAAAACCTGTCTTGTGCATGTAGACAGACACATGACGCTTGTGCCCCTGCGCCACGATTAACCTCCCCCTACCACGAATTTTCTTTTATTTTCTTAAAAAAAAAAGGATGGACGACGTAAATTTATAAAATTCTCAATATATTTTAAAAATTGATTTATTATATTTATCTGTAAACAATTTTTTTTCAGGCAGGAACATCAACAACACGTTTTTCCATAACAGGTTCAAGTAAAAAAAAAACTACAGCCAAATCGTATGAGGACGTTATACAGAAAGTGTGGGAGAGTGTGCGCACTAATAATGGTATAATGGTATGTATAAAACGCGGCTTCGCCTGCTTTAACTTATTACAGCCAAATTATACAAAATGTTTATTATTCTAATCTACAAGCTATAATATATATAGTATAAACTGTAAAATTTCTGTGAGTCTTTTAAATACGTCCAATACCCGTGGTCAGTTATATATAGCCCTTATTAGCCTATAGCTTTTCGAGATATACTTCATTACAACACAAAAAGTTTTTTATTTATTTGAACTAGTATTTCTCAAAGTGTTGAACCAAATAAATTATTCAGTGTGTTATACTTTTTTTAATAACTACTACTATGTAAAAAATATGTTGCACAGTTCTCAAACATGTCATTGTACGCGATAGTTCTAGGTTCAATCCGCATTGAAAAAGTTATTTATTTTAACATATACATATAATATTTCTTAGAATGATTGATTGCTATTAGCAATTAGATTGCCTTTGCGCGCTCTTTATTTCTTTTTTTTTTTTTGTGCTATAAGGGGGGATTTTATATTACCTGGAGTTCGCGCCATTTGCGTTTACGAGAGTGATTTGAAAAGTAGAGTCAAACGAAAAAACCTTTTAAAAATAAAATGTATTATTAGAACAAAAATCTATTTAAAAAAATCAAATAAAAAAAATCAATCATTTTTACGCATTGTAGAGAAGCATTGCATCCCCATATTTTTTACTCTCGTTTGATTAGTCCTTTGAGCTAATAATGAATATTTCCGTTACATCATATTGCATCTATTATGTTTTTTTACTACTTGGTCACATACATTATTACATTCTTATACAGTGCTGGATAGTTCCAACTTTCTCTTCCACTTTCAATAAATTGAACACAAAAATAAAATATTGACAATTAAATATCTGACGCTGCTATCAGTACAAGAGGTGTAGACTGGTCATCAAAAAGCAGTATAAAATAGCTAGGCAAGTGACGACACACTACAGTATATAGAAACTTTGACACAAATGCACAGCTCAGCTTAGACCTCGCGGACTGTATCTATATTTTTATTCCTACAGGTCCTGCTCTCATTAATGATGGTAAAATCACCAATAACCGACGCGGATCGTCTCCGAGGTCTGGCGTGTAGGGCTCTCGCGGGTCTAGCGCGCTGTCCCACCGTGAGACAGATTATATCTAAGCTACCGTTGTTCACCACTTCGCATTTACAAGGTAATGATTCACGCTGTATCCCGCATATAGCAGGATAGGGATCTGGTGTTAAGATATACTGACTGTTTCGCGTCTATAAGTTATATTTGTAAATCTTCCTCTTAAATCTCTCTCTCTCTCTATTTCTCTATTAATGAAACCTGCGTTATTAATATATAAATATATGTATAATTTAAAAAATCCTACCATACATTAGTAAGATGATACTTTGTTTTATACACGGTATGGACTGATTCTTAAAAACAATATCATTTACATACAAAATTAAAATAAGAAAATCCTAAAATATACTTCTGCACGGTCATCTACATCTAACTTCGGTGCACGGGTCACGATTCGTCAACCGTACTATACTTAGCTTAGTATATATAGCACATAAAAAAAACACAACCTTGGGATCTAATATTCCATTTTTTCTCTACTAGTGTTAATGAGAGATCCAATTCTACAAGAAAAAAGGCAAGAACACGTCATGTTCCAGAAATATGCCCTAGAGTTATTAGAAAGAGTGTCCGGCAAGAGTAAGAGAATGGGCGCCGAGTTTGAGACGTCACTCGCTAATATACATAGGGTGAGTGTTACAGCTACCTTTACTTACTTAGTGTTAAGATGCTCCGTTCTCCCGCATCGTTAAATTTACCAGACATCATGTGTTGAGTGGCGTAACTCAACGCCGCATTTTGTTTTGTTACCAGAGCGAGAAAATATAGATAAAAATAATTCATTGCTGTATCCCGCACACTGCAGGGTAGGCAGAGGGAACCTAGTGTTAAGACACTCCGTTCCCCACTTTCTGGCGAATTCTGGAGGAATTGCGTGTTGAGTGGCAGAATTCAACAACCAGCCGTGGCGCAGCGGCACAAAGTGCGACTGTAAAGTCACACTTTGTGCCGCTGCGCCACGACTGGCCTCAAATAGATAAGTAATTTTATAAATATACTCCTTATATTATCTATGTGCTATATTTGACAACTTAAACCATTTAAATTGATAAACAGAATTATAATATTATATGGACGTCTTCAATTATTTAGTTTTTAATTCCAGGCGAACGTAGTAGCCCAAACCCGCATAACATACAACGAGCGGCAACTCCTCACGCTCGTGGCGGACCACCTCCGCGCGCGAGGGCTGCGCGAGTCGTCGGCGGCGCTGAGGAGGGAGGCGCGCCTGCCGCCCGCAGCCCCCGCGCCCCCGCCCGCCGCGCCGCCCCCGCCGCCGCACGTGTACACGCCCGGCACGCCCGTCAGGGTGAGTAGACGCACGCGCACAGACAGACACACACACGACGAGCGTCCACCGCTCACGCTCGTGGCGGACCACACCCGCCCCCGCCCGCCGCGCCGCCCCCGCCGCCGCACGTGTACACGCCCGGCACGCCCGTCAGGGTGAGTAGACGCACGCGCACAGACAGACACACACACGACGAGCGACGAGATCAAATCATTTCTTTTGTTTTAATTCTTTTGAGTTTAGAAAAAAGAAACAACAAATGTTAATGAAATTTAATTTTACGAGAACATACAGTTAACAACTTGAGTTCCAAAAATATTAAAAATTTAAATTAAACAACATATTTTCAATATCTTTCTTTAATGCAAACTAATAATATTTATAATCTATATCTCTCTTCTCAGCCAAGACTCTCCGTATCCCGTACAAGCAGCTGCAGCGCTCTACACCGCGACAGCATGGACCACTCCCACACTCCATCTAACTCCCACTCTCACGCCTATTCCCACTCCCATTCGAACGAAGATAGTCCAATGCCACCTGTTATTAAACTTAGGTGAGTAGTATTTTTTTTTCTAAGAAAAAGATATATGTATTAGGATTTTAACCTGCATCTTTTTGATTTGTTTTAGAGTTCTTTCTTATTTTTTTTTATATTAGGTTGGATTCGTCTTTAACATCACAAATTTAACATAAAAAAAAATATAAAACAAAAAAAAAAATGTATATAAAACTTTATAAATATTAACGTGGCATATAAAATAAAAACTATTATATTCTTGCATCATATTACCTTGCAATAAAAATTCAAAAAACAATACATTATCCGCATAATGCAAAATATCCTTAGTGACCAAACTCCTTTCTTCCAGGAAGGTCCAGAACTCTTCCCACGCGTCACCGAGCCCTCTTCCCTCAACACCAAGTGGGGAGAAGAGGTCACTACAGAAACAACTAAGCGCTGCCGGTGGAGAGAGACCTCCCTCTCCGCCGCGAGTGACTCTACACTCAATCATAACGGAGTATTTATACAATCAACACGCGCTGTGCAAAAACCCTGTTGTCACTTGCCCGCAGTTTAATTTGTTTGAGTAAGTGCCTTATTTTTGTTTCTTCGTAAAACTTTCAGAAGCAGAGAGAATGGTCCTTTCCAATTATTATTACAAAGAATTGAAGATTTTGATAGATTGACAGTCTGTTGATGTTGTTTGTTGTTTTCTATTTTTACTAGTATAAAAAGAACGCAGAGATGGGCTACTAGATTCTGTATACTTTTTTCTGTATTATTAAATATTTTGTTCGAGTGAGAGATCTATATGTAAAGGCGGCGTTGAATTCCGCCACTCAACGTTTAATAAAAAAAGTATTGTTAAAACCACAGACCACATAATTGGGTTGAGGATTAAATGTCGCTTAGTGCATACACAACTTTTTGTGCGCACGCTCACCTCGTGCACTCGCATTTTGCGCACTTGCGCACTTTGATATTTGATTATATATTGAAAAAACTATTTTTTTTCGCTTACTCCACTTTACGTTAAATATATTGTGTTTATTTGCAGACCACACAAGTGCCCCTCGCCGTCCCCCCCTGGGCTAACCTACGCCCCTCGTGGTTCTCCCCCGAGTATAATATCTCGCCTAGTGCGCCGCGAGCTCGGCGCACATACGACACGTCGTGCGCACGCCCGCCTCGCGCACTCGCACTTTGCGCACGTGCGCACGTTGAGGCTGCAGGATGACGATGCGTATTTCACGCATACTGTGTTTCATGTGAGTATTTGTCGCTTTTGTGTGAGTTGATATGTTTTTGTGTGTAGATGTGCTACTTTTTGTTTTTTATAAAGTATTCTGTGACGACGTGACGTACTCGGTATATGACACGGCGAATTATTTGTATGTTAGTAAGTACACTCTTAGAGAAGATGGTCTATATTATATTTAACATTTTTACATGACTTTATATGAAAATTATTTTTGTTGCTAGTGAAACAATAAGCATTGACTTTTATATCGTTTTTTGTATTATTCCAGCCAACCCAACAACAGCTCCTAACAGCGACTTCATCAGGAGATATCAGGATATTTAATTTATTCACCGGCGTAGAAGAGAGTTCTTATCAAGTCCACGAGTCATATATTTATCATATGCAGGTATACTATTACCGTATTGTAGTATTTATTATAATAGTACTAGCGACTGTATCTTCGTCTGTTTATATTTATTGTTATATAATAGCCAAATTATATAAATTATTTATATGAATTATAGACTATGTGTTACCCTGATGTATGAGCTATATTACCGTAAAAAAGAACATCTAAATCCTTTTAGTACTGTCTGAGTGAAGTTGAACAAATTTGCTTGCTTCCATTCCCATAAACAAACGAACGTTGCTTTGACCGATTTACCAGGTACAGTAGGCTACATAGAAACTATTAACATTAAAATGTAATATATCCTGTAGCCTTCCTTGATAAAATTGTTATTTAACATAATAAAAAAAACCGAACCAGTATTTTACGAGGTTAGAGCGTTTAACCAAACAAACTCTTGACTTTTATAATACTTGTATGGATTTATTAACGTTTTCTTTATATATTAGGCAAGCAGAGACGGGTTGCTATTGCTAGCATCATCAACCACTTCATGGCGGACGACATCAGCTCTATGGAATATGAAAGAATTTGAACAATTGTAAGTATTATAATATTGATTTATTACTTGTGGGTTCGATTCCCACTCGAAGATATGAATTATTAATATTTTCATTTCCACGCTTCAGGTATTGAGGTAAAGTGCGGCGTTTAATTCCGCAACTCAACACGCAATGCTTTCATAATACGGATGAAAGTGCAAGATGGAGTGTTTTAATGGGAACGGAGTGTTCCCAAGCTCTCGTTGTCTACCTTGCTATGTGTGAGATACAGTGTGAAGCTAAAAAAAATATTTTATAAATGATAACAAGCCTTGGGCATGAAATGCTCGCTCCAGTCTATTTCAAAAATCTCAATCATTCACTAATAAATACTTAATTGTAGATTTGTAAATTATTAACTTGGAAAAAGAGAAAAGAATAAGTTATACTGAGTTTCTTGCGCCGGATTTTCTGCGGCATCTGAACTTTACCGTTTACTTTTTATTGTATATTAGGATGGCCCCTAACATGCCCAAGTCTCGTTTTCCAACCTGGAGACCTTACGTGTTTAGTAACGGAACTCAACACCGGGCTTTGCCTAGCTATAATGGCAGGGAAATAGAGACAACTAGTTTGTGTATTTATTTAAATATATATTTCCATTTCTTCGCTTTGGTGTCGAGGCAAAGCGCGGCGTTGAATTCTGCTACTCAACATGCAATGTCTCTAGAATTCGTTGAAAAGTGGGGAGCGGAGTGTCTTAACACTAGGTTCCCTCTGCCTACCCTGCTGTATACGGGTTACAGCGTGAAGCTTATTTATTCTATATTATTATTGATCTATCTATTATATAGTCTTTTCCATTTACCACCAGGTTCCAGCTAGACAACGAGGAATACGTGGAATTCTCCAAGATGTCGGACGAGCGTATAATCGGCACGAAAGGAGAGACGGCCAGCGTGTTCGACACCCGCACCGGCGCAGAGCTGCTCACGCTCACGCCGGCCATCAGCAACCAGTACGCCAAGAACCGGGCCACCTTCAACCCCACGGACGAGCTGGTGCTGTCCGGTTAGTTACGCGGTGTTGAGTTACGCTACTTGTATGGGGCGTTGATTTTTGGGTGGAGGGGAAGCATGTTTAATAGAAAGTTTTCATACGCCAATAATCAACCTACATTCAATCCTACTGATGAGCTGGTGGTGGTGGGTTTAGGGTGGAGAGCGAGAGGGAGTTTTGATGTTAGGATTTGTCTGTTATCTCTACTATTACTATTTATTATCGCTGACCTCCATCCCCCCCTCTAATTTACACTGTTCTTGCATTCGGCCTTTCGTTTATTTCTTTCAAATACCAAAACCTTTGCATTTCTGTTTATTTACATATATTTATAATAATTTATACGTATAACATTTACAGACGGCGTGCTGTGGGACGTGAACACGGGTAAAGAGATCCACAAGTTCGACAAGTTGAACCAGACGCATAGCGGAGTGTTTCATCCTAACGGCCTGGAGGTAACAGAATGTCCCCTTTTTTTACATTTTTTATTTATAAATGTATTTATTGATACTTTTTTTTTTATAAATTAATTTTCATTTACTTATTCACCATTCATTCATTTTGCGTAAACTTTCTATATAATATTTGTTATTGATTTTCTTTTTAGTTATATGTATCATAGCTTAGGAAGATTGTTTTTAATTAATGAAATAATTTGATTAGCTAATTCTAAGCAATGAATATAGTGACCTCGCATGTTGTTTTTGTAGCTTCCCACTTTTTGAGACATTGTATCTGTTGATTGGTGATACACAACGCCGACTGTTGTCTTGTTACCTTGGCGAGGAAAGGAAAATAATTAATTACTCTAAGTGGGAATCGAACCCACAACAGTCACGCTTACAATGAGAATCTTCCTTACAAGGAACCATTTTAGGAACTATTAACATAGGATGTCAGTACATTTTCCGCTTAATCAACATGAACGTTAATTATAAAAATACTATATATTGCATTTTGTTGAAATCATACCTAAATAAATAATACCTATCCGTAAATAGACTCAGACCTAATGAGATTTCAAATCTGCTACCATCGTCAGAAAATTAATTTTCTATACTAATATAATTTAAATAATATTGTTTTTAGGTGATATCAAACACAGAGGTGTGGGACTTGAGAACATTTCATTTACTTAGGACAGTGCCTTCTTTAGATAAATCTGAGGTAAATATGAGAAAGATTTTTTTTTAGTTTCACGCTGTATCCCCCACATAGCAAGGTCGACAGAGGGAACGTAGTGTTAACACGCTTAGTCCTCCACGTTCTGCACAATTTTACACATATTGGATGTTGATTAACGCCGCATTGTTCTACTTGAACGACGGCTTTTTTTAATATTATATTATAAATATATAGAAAAGATTACACATTTTGCTTTTTGGCAAAGTCGAAGATTTTCAACGCTATAGCGAGTTCGTCATTAAATTGAGTGACAATAAAGTTTATGCTGCATTCTGGATTTGATGTCTATCCAAACTATATCAAAATTTAAATTTCTGCTCATAATTCCAGGTGATATTCAATCCAACCTGCAGCGCCATATACGCGGTGTGCTCTGACCAGGACTCGGAGGAGAGGAGTCAGTTCGACACCAGCTTCAAGACATTGGATCCTTATGATTATTCTAGTATAGGTACGTAGAAAGACAATTGTTGTTTTTTTTAATTAGTTAGAAATTCGCTTTTGATTCGCTTCTTTGCTGCAAGAATAAATAATAATTCTTTTCCCCACTCTGGTAGACAAAACGCAGCAATGACCGCTGCCACTCAACACGCAATCACTCAAAAGTTGGACAGTGCGAGGGGAACAAAGTGTCTTAACACTACCCTTCCCCACGTGAACTTTAAAAAAGAAATACATGATTTTTTTATTCAAAAAAAGAAATACATGATTTTTTTACTCAACACTCAATGCCTTCAGAATTCAGTAGAAAGTGGGGAACGGAGTGTCTTAACACTAGGTTCCCTCTGCCTACCCTGCAGTGTGCGGGATACAGCGTGAAGAAACATTTTTTTATTTTTATTTCATAATATTATTCGTTTTCTTTTTTCTTTTCCCAACAGCGACAATAGACGTGAAACGTAACATATATTCCCTTGGCGTGTCGCGTTTCGGCACTCAGGTGGCGTTGGTCGAGAACTTGGGGGACTACGACCAGGTTCAGGAGTCGTGCGTCAAGCTGTACGACGTGGGCCGCAAGAGGGACCACGACGATGATGCTGTGAGTACACTGTGTGGAGGCAGACATACAGACAAACACACACAACAACATTATCACATATATAGGCAGGAGCCCAATGTTAAGACACTCCCATCGCCATTTTCCGCCGAATTCTGAGGCATTGCGTGTTGAGTAGCGGAACTCAATGCTGTGCTTTGCCTCGAAACTAGAGCGAAAAAAATAATATATTAATATATCATTTCATTTCGTCGAGTTAAAATCGAATCCACAACCGCCTTTACAATCGCACACCTGTATATATACATACTCACACGTACTAAATTCTCTGAGATTTATAAAAGCTGACATAAAAAAACTATTCTTAAATTGCGATATTATTTATAATGTAATTGAATCGTGTATTTACTTTTATTATCTTTTACATAACAGGAGGAAGAAGAAGAGGAGGATCTGGCTGGAGGCTCTGAGAACGACGACGGCTCCGACTCTGGTTCCGACAACGATGATGACTGTGAGTGTTTGTTTGTTTTGTGTTACTTATTTATATGCAGGTGAAACACGATGTTGAGTTGCCAGTATGAATGTTATGTCTTGAAAATTGAAGGTTTCCTCTGTCTGTGCGAGAAAAATGGAGCGGCAAAAAAATTAAAAGTATCTATAAGAGTGGAAATGAAATCAAATTAAATATTATCTTTGGGATTCTGAGTGGGAATAGAACTCACAATCGTTGAGTTTACAGTTACACTCTGTACCACTGCCTCACAAGTTAATACTAATTTAAATAATTAATGACACTGCTAAATACCTTCTAAAAGACCCTACATCTAAAAAATCTTTTAATTTTAACCCATACATGAATACATTATATAAACACTCCCAGTAGCGTCCAGCCTCCTCCGCAACGCGGTGCTCGGCCTAGCAGACGCGTCCGCCTCCGCATCCGCGTCTGGTTCCGCTTCCGCTTCCGGCTCCGCGTCCGCGTCCGGCGACGAGCGCGAGCGGGACAGGGAGAGGCCTAGGAGACCGCGGCATAGACGAATGCGCACGCGTAGGCGGGTATGTGCTTTTGCTTTTTTTTATTTTATTTATAATTGTACTATGGTGACGTAATGTGCCGCTGTAAACGTGGCACGTTGTGAGTTCGATTCCCACACGAGGAAATTTAAAACTTTCATTTCCTCGCTCGTAATGGGTCAAAAGAGAATATATAGTGTTAGAAATCAGAAGCGGTTAACGTTTTTAATAAATAAAATAAAAAGACATCGTCAATATGTTTCTATATTATTATTATTAGATGCAATAAGTTATATGTATCACCTAATAACAATACTTCATACGACTTTCATTCCAATAAGGACTTTTGCCTACAAGCAACTGCCCCCGATTGACACAATTCCATTGCTTTTCACATGTTAGTCTTTTTCACTTGTTTACCCTCTTTTAGGAGTACTAAGAATAGTTATATTTTTTATGAAATTTAATTTAACTTTAACGATATTTTTATTATATATTTACTTATATGTTCTGTATAATGTTTGTATGTCTGTCTGTCTACAGGCGGCGGAAAACCACAGCAGCGACAGCGACGCGGACATCGACTTCGGGAACATTATCGAATTCGAGATTGACTAAATATAAATATATATTACATATAATATATGTCTTATTATATATACGTCTTTTATTTTATATTAACACCCTGTATAAACTAAATTATATATGTTCACACTGTAGCTGCACATAGCAGGGAACATGCGAACCTAGTGTTAAGTCACTTCGGTGGCTACGCACAATAAGAGAGACAAAAACGTTTCTAAAAAAACTGAATATACCTCGTATATACGAGGTGTGTTCAAACTTTTACAATTTTGAACATTGATTTGTATTCTCTGAAAAATGTAAAATTCGTTTTGTATTTTTTGCTACAATTTCGAATTTCGAAGGTACAAAGATAATAAATATAATAATAAAAAATATTCTTAATTGCGCATTTAAAAAAACAAAACAACTTACAAACTTAAAATAATATTTAAAAAAGTACAATAAGGTGATCTTATCGCTGAAAGCGATCTCTTCGATAGTCCGACATAACCGGTATTGCGTATGGGAAGCACGCGCGGTAGAATTGCGCAGAACGCGTATTTTGATATCTGCACATAGACGCCCCCTCACGCCGCACCGATTCCCCGCGAGGGCTCGCGGGGAATCGGTGCGGCGTGTGGCGGGGCGGTCACAACACTACGGTACAGTCAAGCGCGACGCTGTTAGTTCAATACTATGAAATATTATTATATGATAGCGTCATATATACAAAATAGCGCAGTAAAGCAAATTTATCTAGTAATATTATAATAATTAGTGTGTTAGATTAAGCAACATGCAAAATCAAGTTATGGATAAGCAAATTAAAAATTTTAATAAAGTACTGAGTTGTAATTATTATAATGGGGCCACATCCAAGTCTTCATCAATCCAAATTCAATAAAAAAGTAAATATTTTTTATAATAATGGAAATTGAGGTCTTATTAAATTAATTAAGTTATTAATGATATCTTCATCAATACATTTAATTATATTTTTGTTTGAACCATATATATATATATATATATATATATATATATATATATATATATATATATATATATATATATAAAAAACTAACAAAAATATAATTAAATGTATTGATGAAGATATCATTTATTAACTTAATTAATTAAGTAAGACCTTGTATATCTATATATATAGCGTGTGAGCTCGATTGTACTTATAAAGATGTGTGGGTACGAATTTTCTGTAAGGACGTAGCGGTCACACTGACGTACCGTAACACTATTGGCAAAGGGATACCAGACTTTAATTTTTTGTACCTCAAAACAGATTTTTATAATTTACCCAATATTTTTTTTAATATAATCTTTAACTAGTTTAAATATTGCCAAATAATTCTTTATCCATATTGTATAGTACTGTGTATTACGCATACTCAATATTTATGTTGTACATAGGTGTATATAGTATATACATAAATATCATGTTTTATTAGTTATATAAGCAGAAGTTTAGTTTGAAATGACTCCTGTTCATTACTTAAAAAAAAAAAATTTCAGGCTAGTCTCGATTATATTCTCGACAACGATGTATGGAACTGCTGATTTTTTTTTCAATATTTAGATATCCTCATAAAATGTTTGCAATAATTATTACATTAGAATATATTAATATAAAAAAAAAATCAAAAATTAATAAAATTTTTAAAATTTTCGTTTTGTATACTACAACATAAAGATGATCAGATATTTTAATTATGATTTGCCAAGCGTGGGGTAAAACAACAAAACAGGGTAACACTGATCGAACGTTTTCCGCGCATAGGTATTCTGCGCAATTTTACGCGAGTACCTCCGATTATCAATAAGAGTTTAGACGGACTAGACCTTTGGATGTTGGAGTTGAATAAAAGAAAAAGATATACATAACGAAAAAACGAATTTCGCTAGTTTACACTCGAAGACGACGATATTCTTTTTCAAATATTACTATATTTGAAATTCAGATTTCGCAAAATAATATTTAATTTGTATTCGATTCTTATTTTCCTGCATTACGGACATAAAACGTGATATTAATTTCTGCTATTCAACACGCAGTTTTGAATTCAGTCGGCAAGAGAAGAATGGAGTGTCTGTTTCTCTTTAAACATTTTTGAATTTGTCCCTTTATTTGTATTGTATTGATGCAGGGGCACAAAGTGTGACGTTAAACGCGACTGAACGGAGTGTCTTAACACTTTCCCTCTACCTACTCTGCTGTGTGCGGGATACAGCTTAAAGCTAATTTATTTGTATTGCAAATTCCCACTTCGTGCCTTTCATAATTGTGGATCTACTGGAAGTATTCTATATGTTTTGAGTACACGGCGAATTTCATACAAAAAGCAGCAAAACAATGCTCGTATGTTTTGATTACTTTGACTAAGAAACTTGATGTAGACCTGACTGACTTGATCATGTAGACTTGATGATAATTACAACTTGGTACCTCTATGTGATCTTGAGGTAAAGGGTCAGGCTTATAGGGCATAAGGTTCCGTTTTTTTTTTATTTTGAGAGACGGAACTATAAAAAAATATGGACGAAAATATAAAAGAGCAGAGTCGTTAAATATAAGAAATATAGGAAATATGTATTAAAAGAAAACTAAAGAAATAGTAAATAAAAATATATTTCAAAGTCGTCAAATACCAATATGTACACATACTAAGCGCTACCTACCAACCAGAGCAGAGTGCAACCAATAAATTAATCCTTTCTTATTCTAGAAACTTCTACGTACTTCTAGAAACTTCTGGACGCCTCTTTACTATAAGAATTAACAAAAAACTTATCACTATTAAGTTAATATTAACTAACAATTGCCATCTCTTTCCATCTTTATTAATTAGAAAAGGATAGCAATATGAAGAATGTAGAAATAAATCGAGAAAAAGATAGCAATATTAAGAAAATAGTAATAAATCAACATATTGATATCTCATTATTAAAATAAGAAAGAGATGACGCGACATTAACAAAGTTAGTGCTAAAATTTAAATATATTTCTATAATTTTCTAATTATCATAGTAAAACGCGTTAATATATGAAGTTAGTTAATATTAACTCAACACAGTGTTAAGTTACGAAACGTCTGAGCGATACAAAGAGATGTGAAGCTATTCCTGCCTAAAGTGATCTTAATTACGTTTTATTTTGCGATTTCATTTAATTTATTGTGTGTATGTATGTTTTATATGAAAAGGGCCTAACCTTTAAATAATAAAATATTTATTATAAGCTAATAATAGAAATAAGAAAATAACAGAAAATAAACATTAATAAAATATAATTATCAGATTATAGTTAGATAGTTATAATTATTAGATTTTTTTCAAATTCAAAACAGAAAGAAAATCAATAATAAAAATCAAGGTTAGACCATTTCGTTTTAACACTCTTCCATACATATAATATATAAATTAAATAAAATAAGCTTACAAACTAAAAAAAATATTCGAGAAACACTACTTCTAGGCGTCTGTATGGGAAAGAGCTATGAGTGAATTTTATTAAAAATAATTAGGCCTGAAATAATATAATAGAAATATATAATTTAATACATTATATCATTCATTTTATTAACTTATTTTGCATATATAGTAGAAACTCAATTATCCGACACTCAGTTATACGGCGGCCAAATAAATATGTACGTAAAAAGTATCTTAGTTAAAAAAATGTATCTTTTAATATATATTTTTTAATAAAAGTAAATTTTCGTCCATATATATTTATGTACTCCATACACAAAATCAACTATTCTTCATACATTCGATTATCCGGATTTTATGAATGCTTAAAGAGTCTAATTAATTGGGTTTCTACTATACGAAGTTTCTCTTGTATTAACTACTAACACATAGTCATATTTAAAAATTGCATTCAACATTTATTATCTGTTATTATTAAAAAAAAGTTTGTGCTTTAAAAAAAAACAATATTATTCATTATTATTATTTTCATATTAACTCTTAAATAATTATCATCACCCCTAACTACTTAAAGTAAATACTCAAGTCGATTTGAAAATTAAAAAAAGGCATGGATTAAAACAAAAAGGGGCCTAAATTGTAATTTTTTTAAAAATCACATTTTTTACAAAAAATGTTGTCAAAAAAATTAGTCACAGAATCCATTTTTTAAGTCACTGAAAAATCTCCATAAAATCTCAATTTAGGCCAGTTTGTTCAATCTGCACTCATTTTCACATCGACTCTTGTATTTCGATATAATATCTTATATTTGTGACTTATTACCTATTTATCTATATATAAACAATATACCATTTATTCATTTTTTTTTTCATTCTGTCTGTTCGTTACAGTCGATTGTTTCAGTATTGGAATGGTCGTATTTTTTGTTATATATTATAATATAAAATATATATATATTAAGAGATTGTGTTATTTAAGAAAGAACTTTAAGATTAGCTGTAAGGTTTTCATGACATATCCTGTATATAGCAGAGAGAACTTAGTCACTCCGTTCCCTACGCACCATAAAATTCTAGAGAGATTGCGCGACTAGTGACGGAACTCATGTTGTCTCTTTACCAGAGCGAGGAAATGAAAGGAATTCGTCCCCCCGAGTGGGAATCGATCCCACTACCATTGCGAAGTTTACATTTAAAGTTTTTACATTTTTTTTATCATTTATTAAAAAGTTATCCGATCGACTGTAATGTATTTGAAATATTTTAAATAAAAAATAAAACACTAACAATTATTCCCGAACTAACATTCACTATTATTTTATCTATTTAATTAAAGATGGCGCTCTTAGGATTTATTTATACTATATAAAATGTTATCTTTTTTGTTTTTTTAACAAAATTAATAACAATTATTTTAAAAAAATATGGTCACAATTTAACAAAAACAGAGTTATAACATAAGAAAACTATCTATTAAAGGTCATCGAAACTATCATGAAAAATTCCACTTGCTTACTTTGAGTCACGATATGTAAGAATCATTTTTAATCTGTCATTTACGATAACTGCTAAACTAAGAGCGCCATGTATAATAAAACTATAATTTGTTGGAGAACGTTCCACCGCCTATTAAACAGTTTCTAGAAAGTTCTTTAAAAGGTGGTGGTTTTATGGGTGATTTTTTTATAAAATATCCAAAGAACTACATTTATCGTTACAGTGCATAGCTAGTATTTATTCTAGAACATTCCGCCGCCTTCGATCGCCTTGAGGTGGTGGTACAGGCGTTGTTTTAGATATATGTCTATATATGTTCTAGAATGTTCCTCACCTCACCCCCCATGGTGACATGTAAATAGGTGATGATTTTTTAAAATAAAACATCAACTAGCACATTTTAGAAGGTTCTAATAAAATGGAATGCAGTCTAAGGGATGGCGGGACAGAAGGCGTTCTAGAACATTCCACTGTCCTTCTAAGTAGTTTCTTAAAGATTCCTTAGGTAAGGGGTGAAATACAGGTGATGTCGTCCCAGAGGTTGCAGTAGAGGGTTCGCTTTCAGCGTTACTTCATGCGTTTTAGAATACTCTACGGACTTCTATATAGTTTCTAGAATATTCTACCCCCTTCTAAAAGGCTCTTCTAATAGACGGTAATGTAGTCTAAGGGGTGGCGGTAGTTGGCGTTTTAGAAAAGAGTTTTTAGTTGACGGGAGGCATTGAGAGGGTTATTTTAGACGATCTAGAACATTTCGCCACTCTTTTGTAAAGTTTCTAAAAGGTTTCTTAGTTCAGGGGCGACATATAGGTGATGTCGTCCCAGGGGTGGCGATACAGGGGTTGTTTCAGGCGTTTCTGGTCCAGATAGTGCCCGATGTGTCCGATGGTGCGTCCCAGTACAAAGAGCGCGTTTATAGAACCGATGTTAATGTAGTTGTTTCCCTCCTCCCTGCAAAGTTGAAGGAAAGATTAATTATTTATTTGTAAGTAAAAGCGCGGCGTTGAGTTCCGCCACTCAACATGCAAAATCTCGAAAATTCAGCGGAAAAAGCATCAGATTATGAAATATTTTTTGTGATAAAAATTATAAAACAAAAAAAATGAGGAGACTTATAAGTGTCTATATCTCTTTTATTTCGTCGTGTAATTGCCAGATCCAAAGTTATTAGGAAAAGTATTTTATGGAAAAAAATTACAGTCATTATCCAGCCGTAGTAGATTAAATCAATTCTGTCGTTCAACAGGTAGCGTGAGCAATAGAAAAAGAAGAGGAGAACGATTTTAGTAATTTACAAAAATAAATATGTTCACCATGAATAAATTATATAAACACTAAAAGCAAAAAAATATTTCTCAGAACTGTTTCGTAAAGTAAATTCAAATTCTTAATCATTTTAAACACGCAATGATCTCGCAATGTCATTTGAGTCACTACGATCTCTATGCCTTTCTATAATCGGAATAGAACGTGATAACCGATACTCACTGTGTGAACAGTTGGCAGTGTCGGAACAGGTCCACCATGGCGGCGGCCACTATGCCGTCCACGTTGAGAATCAGGTTGGGCTTCTTCCTGGTGGTGATGGCCTCCACGTCCAGCGCGTACCGCGTGACCGGCCAGGCGGGCCAGCGCGCCGTCACGTACGCCTTCAGCTCCCGCACTCGGGAGTCAGGGTTGTTTATCGATTTTACCCTGCACGGGAATCAAACGAATAAGTAGTGGTAATTTATGGATTACAAAGCAGTAATAATAAGCCAAATATATAAATCAGCTTCACGCTGTATCCCGCAGACAGCAGATTTAAGAGACAGTATTTAAGAGACAAAAAAATATTGAGGCCATCTTTTTGCAGTGGCACGAGAATGTGACTATAGACCCGACAGTTGCAGGTTCGCCCCCACTCGAAGCAATGAATTATTCAATATTTTCATTTCCTCACTCTGGTAACGAAGTGCATCGTTGAGGATAAAGCAGGTTCACTCTCGCTGACAAAAAATAAATCTCACCTATGCCCAATCCCCATGATGAGTTCTCCTCTAGCTCTCTTTTCGTTGACAAACTCTTGCGGATGCTGCCCTTTGTCATATGCAGCGCAGAAATCTTGAGCTGCTTTATCTAAGGCACCGCCGAAACGATCTCCCTAAATCACACAAAAAAAATTATACTTGTAATTTCATGTAACAATAAATATATATATATATACGTACATATCTATACTAATATTATAAAATTGAAGAGATTTTTTGGCTGAACTTGCTAATCTCGGGAAGTTGTAGTTTAAAATGAAAAATCAATATTATGATGTATAATCTATTTATCGAGAAAGGTTTATAGGCTATATAACATCCTGCTAATCGTTTAGACGTAATTCATATTAATGTCATTTAAGTGTATTAGGATTTGTAATCACTGCACTTAGATATCGATTGAGCTATAGGTATAGGCTTAAACTATTAAAAACATAGTGGCTGTAGAGGAAGATTTATATGTTTAAAATATACATATTATATTACAGACACAAAATTTGAGGCCAGTCGTGGCGCAGCGGCACGAAGTGTGACTGTAAAACCTGGACTGGTTGTGGGTTCGATCCCCACTCGAGGAGATGAAATGTTTACTTAAACTTATATTTCCATTTCTTCGCTCTGGTGTCCAGGTTAAGCGCGGCGTTGAGTTCTGCCACTCAACACGCAATGCCTCTAGAATTCGGCAGAAAGTGGGGAACGCAGTGTCTTAACACTAGGTTCCCTCTGCCTAGCCTGCTGTGTGCGGGATACAGCGTGAAGCTGATTTTGACAAAATTGGAAAAAATAAACAATTTATAATGTAAATTTTGTTTTTGTTTTGTAAATTTTGTGAAACAGCTACAAATAATACAATCAGCGGAACACCAGTATTTATATAAGAGACACTCACAATAGTCAACAGGCCGCTGACGATGGAGGAGATGAGGTCCTTGCCGGCCCTGGCGGTGACCATGGTGTTGTGCGCGCCGGAGACGGCAGGCCCGTGGTCCGCCGTCACTATCATCACCAGCTCGAAGAACTTGCACGCCCAGTCGGGGAGCTCGCGTTGGAACCTGCGTCGCACGTCGGGAGGGAACAGTTGTATCAATCAAGACATGTTAAGTCAAGCTAAATCAATTTATGTATGAAGTCAAAATAAATTAATTGAATGGGTAAATAACGTTATTTAAAAAAAATTGTTACATAGTAAATTATATACTAAAGTTTTATTATTAACAAAATCTATTAAAAAAAAACTATTATAGTCTTGCAACTGATTGTATATTTTAAATAATAATAATGTATCAACAATAACAAGAAGTAAATTTGATGATATCAACCAAAATTTTCGATAATCAAATAAAATCAATCAAAAGCAACTTAAATCAACAATAACCAATTTAAATCAATCAAAATGAATTAACTCACCACAATAAACTAATGGTACCGCCGACTCCCAACTGTCTTTCTAACACTGCACTTATGGGAACACCACAGTAGCTCAGTTCCTGACCTCTTTCATCACAAATAGTGCTTATAAACGCAGCTGGTTTACGAATTATGCCTAGTTTCTGTAAAAATAAAGACAAAATATATTAATATTATTAGTTTTATAAAATATTAAAAAAGGATTTCAAAATTGAATATTTTTTCTTATAGTGGAATGGAAACCGATAACCATTATATCTTTAATTTTTTTTTTTTCAACTTCGCGCTGTACTCTCCATATAGGCAGAGGGAAACTAGATTTAAGACATCTTGTACTCCACTTTACGGCCTGAATTCGAGTGTTGAGTAGCGGAACTCAACGCCGCAATTTTCCAATAAAATATTATTGATATATATAAGTATAAATAACTTACTCTAGCCCAGTCGTAGTCCATGGGCACTTTGGGCGGCTCTATTTCTTCTTTTTCGATGATTTTGCCATCTGCCACTAATTTCTTATACACCTAAAAAAAATATGTATGTGTTAATTGATTGTTTTCTTTTAAATATTTACATCATGTGCACGTCTCGATATGCCTTAGGCATGCTTTCGAAGTTTCAACTAAATTAGTTAAAAAAATTGCCAAGGTTCTTGGAGTTAGTAAATTATTACTAATTTGAGTTTTTTTTTTAATTTTTATTTCTCTTTTTTTTTCTTATTAAAATTTTTGGAGAAGCCAGATTCACTACAAAATAACATTTATTTTGAAAATTACCAATATATTTTGAGATACATACAATATTTAAGCTTGAAAATATTAAAAAGCGCTAAAATATATACTTATAAGAGAAAGGAACAAATCTTACAGCATCAATCTTTTAATATAAAACTTTTTAAACAGTTTAAAAAACATCTCTATTTATTATAATCAATAAGTACTTACATAAAATTACTTCTTGCACAGAACATTTCTCCTTCTCCCATTTTCCCAAAGCAAACAGTTAAAAACTCCCATAAAACTCCACAAACACCCATAAATCGGATCTAATTCTCTCCCCTAAGCTATTAAATGACTTAGTTTCAGGCAATGTGGCCCCGTGGGCAGCTAGCTAAGGGTGCGTTCTTGGCCACTGGCTTCTCTAAGTCGAGTCTGATTAAACGCCATTAATACTCATAAATCCCTATAAGCTCCCTCTACTTTCCCTATAAACCCTCTTAAACTTTCCCTAAATCCCCATAAATCACTCACCATCTGCACAGCCTCCCCTAAGCTATCAAACGACTCCGGCACAGTGGCCCCGTGGGCAGCTAGGGCTGCGTTCTTAGCAACTGCCTTCTCTAAGGCGGAGCCGGCGAGCGAACCCGCGTGGCCAAATTGTACTTCTGATGTGAACATGTCTGGAAAAAAAAGTCAAAAGTCAGTTCCGTTCAAAAGGAAAATTATGTTAAGACACTCCGTTCCCCACGCACTACCGCACATTCGAAACATCGCTTGTTGAGTGTCGAAAGTTAACACCGAGTATATTAATATCTTTAAAAACAACAAAACAAAGAATACATAATGTCTCAACACCAATTTCTCCGCCTACTCTACCAAATACACAAAAAAATCCTATAAAGAAAGAGAGCAAACAATTACCTGAGCAAGTACCAATACACCACGCGACCAGCGGCTTAGTGAGTTTCTTATCTCTTATCATCCTGCACACGTGGTATTCTTCCACGCCGCCCACTTCACCGAGGAGAACTATCATTTTAATATTGGGATCCGCTTCATATCTACAAAAAGGGCAAAAAGACATATATTAATTTAAAAAATAACAATGGGCCATGTGGCCATGTGGGCCATAAGCGCTATATGGGTTCGATTCCTACTCGAGGGAATGAACTATTTAATATTTTCATTTCTGGTAACAAGATATAGCGTTGTATGGTTCCCAAGTTCCTTTTGCCTACTATGCTAAGTGCAGGGTACAGCGTAAAGCTAAAAATCAAAAGCAAGAAAAAGCGGAGAAAAGAGTGACCATACCTGAGCAAGTGATCAACAAACGTCGTTCCAGGGTATCTATCACCACCTATTGCGACTCCTTCACAGACACCGTCCGCGTTTTTGGACAATATATTGTTTAGTTCGTTGCTCATACCTCCTGAACGGGATACGTAGGCCACACTGGAAAATAGAACAATTCATTTAAAATAAAAGAATTTATTAAAAAAAACAATAAAATAAAATTAAGAGGCTAGCCGTAGCATAAAGGCACAAGCGTGCGAATATAAACGCAACAATTGTGGGTTCGATTCCCACTAGGGGAATGAAATATTTCATATTTTCATTTCTTATATAATACTTTCAGCGACTTGGCAACGAGGCAAAGCGCGACATTGAGTTTCGCCATAAAATTAAGAACATTAAAATAAAATATACAACTCACCTGCCAGGCCTGTACAGTTTGCTATCAATGATATTATCGATCATGCCCGCCGTGTTGCCTATTTTGAAACACCCTGGTTTTATTCCGCCCACGGTGGCCGGACCTATTATATTTACCTAGAAAATGTAAAAATAAAAAAGAAAAATTATTATACATATATTAGTAATATCTTAGGAACATTTCTGAAATGTGATAGACATTATACTTAAAATTATTCTCATTTCCTCGCTATTGAAAGGCAACGTGCGGCGTTGTGTTCCGTTATTCCACACTCTCTGAATTAGTTAGAAAGTAATGTGTTCCTAGAATTTGCTTATTTTTACATATGTTGTTATATGCGGCACATAATGTGTGTTATCCTTATAACTATTATTGTTGGATTTACATTCAATTAGAGGACATCATAATATTAAAAAAATAAATATTCTTTGGCACGTTTGTATAAAAACGTCTACAATAACAAGAAACGGTCAATCGTGGCGCATATATTTAATATTTTCATTTCGCTCGTTCTGGTGACGAGGCAAAGTGCGGAGTTAAATGCCGCCGCCCAACACGCAATGAATCCAGAATTCGCGGATGATGATGCAGATGATGCGGATTCGATCCCCACAATCGGGGAAATGATTGCATTCCCTTACCTAGTAAGAGGCGATAGGTTCCACTGCTGAATTCATAAATCATATATAGTATGAATGGAAAATTTATACAGTTGTTTTTTTTCTATAAAAATAGGAAAAATATATTTAAAAAATTACATACCCCTCTAGCATCAGCAAGCTTAATAATTTTCCTCGTCATATTCTCCGGAATACCCTCGGCTATGATCACTATAGTGTTGATTTGTGGGTGTTGCATTGCCTTTAAAAAAATATGACAAAAAAATAATAAAAAAATCCCTGACCCAAAAAATCACCGTCTTTGCAAAATGCTTGTTGTCTTAAACTGCTAATTCCATTTTCATAAAACATAACTTAGAAACACAGCTATTTTATTGATAAGGTTTTTAATAAAAAAAAACACTCAAAATGGTTTATTCATTCATTCATTCGGGAGCTACGATAAAAAGTTCGAGGTCATTCTGGCGCAGAGGCAAAAGCATGCGTCTGTAAACGCGACGGTTGTTGGTTCGAATTCTATTCGGAAATTGGAATATATTTTAATATTGTCATATCCTCGCTGTGGTGACGCGGTCGAACTCAATACACTAAGATAAAATAATTAACTTTAGTTTTTTTAATTTTTTATACCTGTATAGTACTATCGAAGGCAGAACGGAGAGATGCAAAGTTAACTAACACAGTTGCCTCTTGATGTTTCCTCATGGCAACGTCCATATCGCTGAACACTAGAAAAAAATATAAATAACTTATAATAAAGAAAACCTGGCAGGAATAGCTCTAAAATGTAAACAAACAACTGGAAAAGAGCAGATAAACTTCAAAAGCCTGAACATATTTTTTTGGAATATGGCTAAGAACTTTATTAATAACTAGCAACGTTTTTATAGTTAATAAAATATTTTCTCAAATTTAAAAATTGTCTATGGTTTCCACTTGAAAAATACTAAAGGGCGAAAAAATATTAAATACATATAATTATATATATACTACATTAATATCGATACCCGGTACCGGTCCGGTAGTTTTTGTTTGAAAACAGTACAAACATACAAATTTTTCTTTATAATATTAGTATAGAAAAACGGAGAATGTAGTGTCCTAATAGACTTCTTTCTATCTACCCTGTATGTATACATTAAGAAATATTAATTAAATAACTAAATTACCTGGTATAAATACTTCTTTGTTGCCAAAATAATATTTTTGTTTGTGATCCGCGGTAAAGGGATAGACAATGGCCACAACTGACGGTTCCGCACGTCTGCATATATAATCGAAATCTAACATTCCCTGGAAAATACAATTTTAAAAAAACATAAATAAAGTAATATTGTAAACAAAGCGCGGCGTTGAGTTCCGCCATACAACATGAAATATCTTGAAAATTGGGCCGTGCGTGGGGAAACGGAGTGTGTTAACATAAGGTTTCCTCTGCCTAACCTACAGCATACAGCATGAATCTTTAAGAGAGAAAGTTTACTTTTGGTCAATGATAAAGCATTTGCTTACATACAAAAACATTTTTTTACAAAAATATTTTTTTATTCTAATTATATGGAAATCCGTCTTCAGTGTGTTGTTGAAGAGAGAAAAGCATAATACTTTTTTTAGATAGTTTTCTTAAGTGTGGAACAACACTTAAAAAATGTAAAAAATAGAGTAAAGTATGTTTGACAGAAAAGAACGGAAAGTTTTGATACTAAATTCACAATTGCATATACAATTAAAACAAATTATACAAAAAATTGTAACAAGGCAAGGGGCGGCGTTGTATTCCGCCACTCATCACACAATATCTCGTAAACTGGGTGGAAAATGAGGTATGGAGGGTCTTAATACTACATTCTTTATGTCCATCCCGCTATATGCGGGATTCAGCGTGAAGTTAAGCAAGAAATAAAAACAATATATTTAAATTAGACCAACCTGTATGGCTCTATTCTGCATACCCCACACAATAGCTTTAGTTCTATCTGAGAACAGTGGTCGCGATGTGGACAGTGCTTGACCGAGGTCACTGCGGGTTGGTGCTTGAGAACACACGAGGTCAAGGAGGGACGGTGTTAGCTCTGGAATGTCGATTTTTGGTGGTTCCTGGAAAAAAATAAGTCGATTAGTTATATGTTTTGTTTGAAATATGAAATGAAAAAAATAATAAGATTGAAAGTCGAAACCCAATTGACAATTGTAATTTCAATATGCAATCATCCCCCACTGACCGTGTCGGCGGGCCGCGGCAGGCGCTTGGGCGCGTAGTCGAGCTGGTGGTCGGGCGGCACGTCGGCGTGGCCCAGCGCCAGCCGCACCACGCCCGTCATGCTGGCCTCGGGACCGAACACGTACATCGGGATGCGCAGGCGGTGCCCCACTTCACGCATTTTCCTGGAAAATGCCGGAAACTATTGTCTGAACCTGTGTCACAGTCACAACAGAAATTAAACTCGCACTAATTAAAAAAAAAGTTTTTTTATTGACTAATATTTTGAAAAAATGACCTGAATGATTTAAAAATGACCTCAACCGGGAACCTACCTCAAACCCTCCTGGTAGTTAGGCCCGCCTCGCCTCACAAATATCGTCACATTATATTGTATTAACGCGTCTTTATACATTTCAATGGCGGTTATAATACCGCGGAAGGTGTCCGCTACGTTCGTAAAGTTGGCTATACCGCCGCCGATGATGAGTACCTGCGGGTGGGAGTTTGATGATTTTATACAAGATTTTTTTACATGGTTACCATTATAAAGTAATTTATCTTATAATATCTTCTAATTATTAATTTAATTAATTAAATTCTTTTTTTCCCCCAAGCTATCCTAATTTATTAGCAAAAGGCTTTATAATAAAAAAAATCTTTAAGGATGTTTATCCTGGTTTACACCAGGATAGACTCTAAGGAGTAATCACTTTTCAATCATCATCAATTAACTAAAATTAAAGTTCCTTCTATTTACCCTTATTTTACAGTACAGTTGACGAGACATGGTCTCCGTTAAGTTTTCTAAGATTTTGCACTTTGTTCAAAATACCCAAAAGAATATATAACTCTTCGACCTTACTATATAATATATATATATATATATATATATATATATATATATATATATATATATATATATATATATATATATAGCTCTAGATACCTTTCCCTTAGGATGTTTATCCCGGCACATGAGGCTAAACACAGTTCTGGCATAGTCCTTGGTCTGTCCCTCAGTCGGTGCTCCGGAGTATTCCCCATAGTTGGCCAGCTCTGAAGCCCCTCCAAGGGCACACACTGTGTCCGCGTATACCACCGAGGCTCCACCGCCAGCTACCATCGTCCAGATACGGCCGGAGTGGTTCAACACCGTTAACTGTAAAAAACAATTAACAAATTTATACATTATTTTCTTAACATCATCCTTTATTACGTATATAGCCGTGTAGTTACTAGCGCGAGCAAATAAAGATATATTTAATTCTTGGGAATCTAATCCCCAACCTTCACGCTTACACTCAGATGCTATACCATAAAATAACAGCACAGCGTGTGGCTGTAAACAATACGGTTGTGAGTTCGATTCTCCATAGAGAGGATGAATTATTTAATTTTTTCATGTCTCCAAAATTACTACAGAAACTAAGGATCGGAGTGACTTGTGACTTAACACTCGGTTCCCTCTGCCTGCCCTACAGAATAAAGGTGATGCTAAAATGAAAAAAAAAAGACTCAAACTACCTTCAAGCTGGCACCACTCTTCGAGTCCAAGTCAGCTATATGCGCCTCCTCCGGATACGCATCCCTACCAAAGGGGGGAGGGAAGGTAACCTCCCCCCAGTTCTTGGCGCATATGAAATCCGCAGTTTGATCCAACTTGGCGGCCAGATCTAGTAGATAGACCCTCTCGTTCGTTATCACTATGGGGTTTATTTCCATATATGTGAAGTAAAGATCGACGAAAACACGGTATAGGGATAAGATGAATGTCGTTAGTATGCTGAAAAAAAAAGAGAAAAATAATGTTTATATTTTAGTATCGCGTCATAGTTTTAAAATCTATTTAAGCTCATCTATAGTCATTTTCAAGCTGCATCTTATAATTGGGACTTGAACCCGCACGCATCGAATGCTAAAGTGTCATGTGGCATACATAATGTGTCACCTGTCATACATAATGTGTCATGTGTATACACCATATGTCTCGTGTCATACACCAAGGATAGTTATTTCCATTTGACCACACTGGCGAAGTGGCGAACAAGCAACGGGTCGTCTATTAAGGTAAATTTGAATTTCAGTATAAAGTTACCGTTTAGTTGTAGTTGATTTGATATTTTTAAGCAGAACGCGGTCAATCTCTTCACCGGTGGGGAAAGTGTCCACAGGCACCTAAAAATTAAATATAAATAGATATATTTTATTTATTTTAAAATTACTATCTGACTCTAAGTGCGACGGTTATAATAAATTACTTTCAATTTCATTTGCTCGCTCTGATAACAACGACGAACCGCTGCGTTAAGTTGCGCCGCTCAACCTGTCTCGAAAATTAAGCGTAAATTGGAGAATAGAGGTTCCTAACCCTACCCTGCTATATGTGGGATACAACTATACTATTCAAATATTCATTTGTTACATCACTGGCTGTAATATTTTATCTGTATAGATTATTTTGCATAATTATTAATATAAAGCTTTTTTGTTTCATTGTATCTTAAAAACTAAGAATTAAAGAAATAAAACGAATTAATATTGTATTTACTTATTTTTTTTATTAATAGTTATAATCTTCATAATTACCATTTTTAACATAAAAAAACTATTTATATGATAATTCATAAATCCGCAGACGTGGTTATATAACTAACTACATCATTTTTTTTCTATTGTATATAGGTAGGAAAGGCAGAGGAGATCTAGTGTTAAAATACTCCGTTCCCCACGCACTACACAATTTTCGGGACCTTGCTGGTTAAGCGGCAGAACTCAACGCCGCACTTTGTCTACCCAGACCTTGGAACTTTTTTTCTTTATTAAATAACATAAAAATATTAATTATAAGTATATAATTATTTAAATGCTTTTTAAAACCTCATCAGTGCATATAACTACGATATATTATTATTAAGCATTCATGTTGTAAAGTAAAAAGTGTAATTTTTTGTATAATTTATATTATTTATATTAAATATATACAAATTTGTTATTATATAAGATCTATTGGCCCTCGTGTCATGTTGGGACAGTGACTGACTGTAAACGTAATGATTGTGTATTAGATACCCACTATGAGTAAAGCGCGGCGTTGAGTTCCGCCGCTCAACACGTAATGTCTCAAACTGGGGCAAAAAGTAGAGAACGGAGTGTTTTGACATGTAAATGTAATGATGTAAACAAACTATTTTTTAAATTGATCTCTAATTTTTATTACAAATATAGAATTAATATTATCTTTTTATAATAAAATACAAAAAGAAAACATTATAATAATTTTAATTTTTTGATTCTTTGTTTATTATACAAGTATTTAACAGCTATAATACAAGACTAAAAGAATTTTCCTAAAATATTTTTTTTGCAATCAGGGTAGATTGCAAGAAATATCAGTTATATAATAATATAAAAAAAAAAGTAACTCACATCAAGCCGTATAGCCAAGGCGTCAACATCACCGACGTCAACACCACCCTGATGGTGGAACATGATGGTGTCCGATCTCCTGCCCGATTGGATGCATAGGTACATCTCTTCATTCTGGGAAAAATAAAATGAGATAATAATACCAAAAGAAATAAAGCGCGGCGATAGGCTCTATTTTATAACAAATAAAAGGTTTTTTTTTGTTTTCTTTTGATTCACGCTGTATCCTGTATAACCCCGTAGGCAGAGGGAACCTAGTGTTAAGACACTCTATACTATTTATACTCTATCATGGGCGGTTTCAGCCTTACGTTTATTAAAATCCTAGCGCAATGCGTAAATCGGAACAAAGTGGACTAAATCGAACTTTATCTTGCCATGGTAAAGAAATGAAAATATTTCATTGCTTTGAGTGGGATCTCTAGATCAGTCAATTAGTAAGTCAAGTCAGTAAGTCACATCCGTATATCAAGTCAGTAGTCAGTCAGTCAGTCAATAAATCAGCCTGTAAGGAAGTAATACAGTCAATCAATCAGTCACTTTACAGTTACTATATATAGCTCACCGGTTCATGTTTCACGAAGGGCTCCACCACAAACCGCCTCAATTTGCCTGAGGCGGCGCCAATTTTCTGCTCTTTCGCCATATACTCGGATATCCATCTTCTCACCTCCACGGCGGACTTGTTGACGCCGACCAGACCTAGCTTACCGCGACGCTTTATTAGCTGGTCGGGCTTCACCACCAGTTGCTGTAAATATATTTTTTGTTTTATGAATTTTGAAAATCAATGTTAATTGTGGTTTCGCCTCTATACAACAGTAGGTTGGTAGCACTGGAGACCAATGTGACTGTAAAAGTATAACATAATCACAAACAAAGGAAACAGATGAAATCCTTCATTTTCATAATCCAAAGAAAATTCCAAAAAAATACACACCTCTTTGGAAAGCCATGGATTTTTGCCGAGTTCGTCCTCCCAAACAGTATCCTGTTCAAATACAGCGAACCGGCATGGCACCAACGCTGTGCCTGGTGCTATGTGCCTGGAAAAAATACATGTTATAACTTCTATATTCTTACCTTCATATAGCAAGGAAGGCAGAGGGAACCTAAAGTTAAGTCATTCCGTTCCCCACTTTGCGTGTTGAGTGGCAAAATTAACGCCACGTTTGTCTTGTCAATATTGAAAATAACTATTCCCCCGAATGGGAATAGCACCCACCACCGTCACACGCTGTGGCACTGGGCCACGATACCCTCAATTATAGCTGTGTAGTCTAAGATGTGAATTAAAATATGCAATTCGGGAGGCGGATCAGCTGAGAAGAGCCAGTAACAAACTCAAGTTGCTCTTTTTAACATATAAATTACAAAAATTTTATGTAATACAAGGGTAAGTTATCTTGCATAAAAATCAAATAATATTAAAGCTACAGAATAAAAAGAATAAAAATAATTAAATCAAAGAAAATGATATGGACCTTAAAGCATTAGTGTTGCTGGAAAACGTAAGGTCACCTTTTATCTACTCGTGTTCCGAAAAAAAAATATAAATACTTCTTAAGGTCGTCGTGGCCCCGCGCAAGTGTTTAATTGTAAGCGCGACTGTTATGGGGTCGAGTCCCTCTCGGGGTATTATTTTCATCTCCTCGAACTCGTAAGAAGAAGTTGAGTTCCGACTTTCGACACACAATATATAGAAAATTGGGATGTGCGAGGTTCAAACTGCTAACCTTGCCTTATACACAGCACAGATTTAAACCTGCTATTTATACATTTTTTTAAAAAATTACCTAGATATGAGGTCCTTGCCGGTCACTTCGTATATAGCCTTTGAAGACATTGTGTGTGTTCTTAGTTTAAGTAGCCACGCGTCATAGAGATGTCAGTTGTTAACTGTAACAAAAAAAAATATATTATTTCTACTTTATTTTTTAATTTCACCCTGTATTTTCACGCTGTATCCTGCTCATGCAAGAATAGGCAAAGAGAATCTGGGAACCTGGGAAGTGGATCTGGTAGACCTTTCCGTTCCCCAATTTCTGTCGATTTTTATTGCGTGTTGGGTGAGTATCAAAATATTTTGTATGAAAAAATATTCTATTTTATTAGTTCTAAAAAAAACCTCAATACCGTATATCTATCTCTTATGAATACATCACAATAAGACATTTTATGACAAAAAATAATTGAAAGTTGCAAGGTGATAGTTCAAAATTTTTTACTTGATAAAGATAATGAAACTTATGAGCGAAAGTTATTCCATCATCAAGACAATTTTATGAAGATATGCTTTGGCTTTTATAGCATGTAATTTGAACGTATGCTTTTTGAGAAAATGTAAATTTAAAATAATTCAGCGCTCCGTTTACGGCCGTATCGACACGAGTCCTGCGGGGGGCGCCTTTACCGCCGATGTCGTCCTCGCAAACAGCCATTTAGTGCTTAAACTTTTTCAAAATGATTGAATGTATAAATCAAGTTGATTATATAATGTGTATTGATTATCTTATGGCAAATGCAGCATAATAAAATAATTATAAGTGGTATGCGGGCGAAGCCGCAAATGGGCGGCTAGCCTTCTAATAAATGGAATAACTTATTTAGCATTAGATCTTCAATACTATTGTTCTATACAAATGCAGGCAAAAAAATATTAATATTTGTTAGTAGCAGATTATATGTGTTTTTTAAACAGTCGTGGCGCAGTGGCACAATGTGTGACTGTAAAACCGACTGATTGTGGGTTCGACCCCACTCGAGGAGATGAAATATTTAATTAAATTTATATTTCCATTTCTTCGCTCTGGTGTAGAGGGAAAAACGCGGCGTTGAGTTTTGCCCTCAACACGCAATGCCTCCAGAATTCGGCAGAAAGTGGGGAATGGAGTGTCTTATGACACTAGGTTCCTTCTGCCTACCTTGCTATGAGCGTGAAGCTGATTTATTTATTTAAACAATTAAAACGTATTTATTGTAACTACTAGCTTTTTGCTTCGCCTAGTCCGCGTGGTCAAAAGAAAGATTAAGGCGTTCAACCAAACATGCTCGCCAGCAATAAATTTTAAGCTTATGAGTAGGTACATGCAGGTACATGGCACATGCAACCCGGTCACGTAATTTGTAGACCTCGATGGAATGTAAGCCTCCCCACACCCCTTTCACTACAACGCCCCCCCCCCTTCCCCCTATTCGCCACGAGGCATCAGTGCAGTCATCATTTTATATAATATTATAATTTTTTATAGCGATGAATTTTAAGGACATAAGCCCTTATCATCCTATCAATGTCCTGATCCATCATTAATTATCATAACTAAGCTCTAGCTTTTTTATTTAATTTATTTTTGTAAATGTAAAATGCCTGCAACTTCGCCCGCCTGAATTTCGGCTAGCGTGCGAAAATAAAAGCATTATTTTCGTGAATAATTAGTATTTTTTTTTGTTTTGTGTATATATCAGATATTTTTTATTTTTTTTTGTACTTAAGCTAGATTCTTACATTCATCTTTTATAATTTAAATAATATTAAACACTATTATAACATTTTTTTTTAAATAAATTAAAGATAAAATTTTATAAAATAGTTTATAATTATTGACAATAATTTCCTAGTGTTGCTTGTTTTGCTCACTGTATCAGAGAGTCGACGTGACGTCATCTACGTGAGGTCTACAGATATTGTAACCAGGTTGTAAGTATTCATATAATTATGTACGTTATTATATAATTAAAAAAATATATTTTTTTAGCCTCACGCTATATCGCGCACATGTTAGGGTAGTAGAGGTGACCTGGGAACCTAGAGTTAAGACACTTCCGTTGCCTTTCAGTCGAAGGCGGAACTTAATGCCCCGCTTTGCCTCGTTATCAAGAGCAAAGAAATAAAAATATTAAATATTTTATATCCTCGAGTGGGAATCAAACCCACGGTCTGTTATGTTTACAGTCGTACGCTTGTGCCCCTGCGCCACTACAGGCCTTAAAAATGTATATTTAATTATTTATAATAAAAATATTTTATCATAAAGTGCTGAGTTAAATTAAAAAATTATAAAGTACTTAACATTTAAATAAAAATATAAAATAAAAAAAAACTGTTTTTTAATATCCTAAAAAAAAACACTTGCCGCATATATTATATATTTTTTTCGCTAACTTTTTAAATAATTATTCATACTTAAAAAAAACATTTCATACTTTTAAAAAAAACACGCCAAACATACAAGGCGACTCAGATATACTCAAATAAAAACCTCAGCGGTCATCCTCACTTGTGATTGGTCGAGACAGATGGTGTGGTATCGCGCGATATTAGGTCTGTACCGTTACACTTTTGCCTTGTTTTTCATATAGCAAAAATCAACCTTATTCACATATACATAAAAAATGACGAAAAATATAACAATATAAAGTACACACACACAAATGTCATACATATGGTTTATTGTTATTTATATTAATTACTAGCGACTCACTCGCGGCTTCGCCCGCTTGAACTACACAGTTATTTATTTATTAATCTGAATTATGTTCTTGCTCTCTTGATTGCATAACATTATCATTTTAAAGACAATAACTATATATTGAAAGTAAAAGTATCGGGCAATTTAATAAAATAGTTATTTTGTTGTAATTTATTCGAATAAAATACATACATACATAATTGACATTGGCATTTTTTTAAATTTATGAATAAAACAAACACTAAATGTTAAATGAAATGGTAATAGAATAAGAGTAAGAATGATGAATATAACAATTTAAAGTGACAAGAAAATCTTAGAATCGAATCTGCGCAGCCATCTACATCTGACTTCAGGGTGGTCACGACTTGTTGACCGTACTGTAACGCTGACTGCTGGTTACAAATCGAAAGGATTATAACCCTTCGGTTAACAGGTTCACTGCGAGATCTATTAATGGACGGACCTATATTATGCGGGAATTTTTAGCTGGTGCAGTTGAGGTCGTTTCGGCCTCATATATTATACATAGGTAACAACGTGCACCATTGGGAAGTCTATATGAGGCCGATTTCAACCTCAAGCCGCAGTTAAAGGGGTATACACTATAAAATTTATTTTTGCATTCAAACCAACAGTTCCTGAGATTAGCGTATTCAATCAAACAAACTCTTTAGCTTTATAATATAAGCATAGATAAATACTTATTTAGAAAAAATACTTATTTAGAAAACGTATAAACGTATAAGTGTGGAATAACACTTTAAAAATGTTTAAAAAAGCATAGATAAATGTTTAAATATAATACTAATCTGTATAATTTATAAATTTTTTTCGACTACTAATCTCTCTACTCTTGAAATTTGGCACGTAGGTAGATAGGCAGTATAGGGGAGCACTATAAGTTTTCTATTAATTCCTGAGGGAACGGGAAAAATACTTCCCATTGTCATCTTAACCTCCACGTAAACAACTAAAAAAATAAGTATAGTGATCGGAAGATATCATGACAACATCGCGTGTTATTTACTATGTAAAGATTACACCACCTGATACCTATAGTGTGATTCATAAATTTGTGTTGTGTTTGTTGTGTTACTTTAGCTTCAACCCACACACAGCAGGGTAGGCAGAGGCAAACTTAGGGCGCATTTTGAGTGGCGGAACTCAACGCAGCGCTTTGCCTTGTTACCGAAGCGAGGAAATTGAAAATAGTAAATATTTCAGTCCCCCGACTGGGAATCAGCCCACGAAGGTTGCGTTTACAGTCACACCTGAGCCACGACGGCCTCAGTTGAAGAGGTAAAAACAGTTAAAACGGTAAAAAACTAATTTTACTTAATACTGAAATCCAAAAAAAAAACTATTAATTTATAATAAATAAATACTGGTAGTAAATTGCAAATTTAAAAAAACAACATTTTTTATTTTGACAGATAATAAATACAACATAAATTTTATTTATTAATGTGTCACTAAGTTTTTTATTCCCCCGCCATCAGTGTATTTTATTATTTTAATTACTATATTTTATTATTTGTAGAAACTTTAATAATCTATAGTTAACGACTACACATATATTTAACCGACGTCAAAAAGGAGGTTACTAGTTTTATTTGTATGTGACATTAATTCCAAGCATGTGTGCTAAATTTTATAGGTGTATAATATGTATGTGTTTGTGTGTTTGTCCAGAAATTTCAATCAGACCGAAAGTTACATCGAAATTATTCTTTTTACAATTGAATCAAGTAGATATATGCCAACTTAGAAAATGGTTTAAATTATATGAAAATGAGTTAAGTAATTTTATCATTATCATTACTTCAATGACAGTCGTGAGGCCGTCGTGGCCCATGGGCACTAGGGTGTAACGTGACGGTTGCGGGTTCGATCCCACTCGAGGGAATAAATTATTATTTATTAATATTTTCATTTCTTCGCTCTGCCATCAAATCAAAAAGCCCGGCGTTGAGTTCCGCCACTCAACACGCAATGCCTCCCGAATTCGGTGGAGAGTGGGGAACGGGATGTCTAAACACTAGGTTCCCTCTGCCTACTCTGCTGTAGGCAGGATTTTATTTTTTGATTTAAATAACTGAAACATAAAATGTATTACTCATACGCTATCGAAACATAGTTTTCTAGTGTTATTTCTTTTTATTATGGCAAGGCCTTATGCAATTGTGCAGGTCGTGAACATTACGTGCACATGTAGTATCTAGTTACGATATGTTACGTATTCATTCATATAAACACGCTAGCATTTAAATATAATTTACTTACTACATAGCGTGTTGAATAGCGGAATTTAACGCCGCGTTTTGTCTAAAAGAGGTCAAGATAACAACTTAAGAATGACCTTAAGATGATGATGATGATGAATGAATTCCCGTATAACAAGGTAGGGTAGAAGGAAGTTAATTACTTTTAAGACTCGATTGGCGAAACTCAACGCCGCGCTCTGTCTTCCATAGCCGGCATATATGAATACTTATTATAAACATAAACGTTTCAACTGGAATCGTCCCACAACCGTCGCGTTAACAGTCAATCTCAAGACCGCTATAACCGGAGAAAATACTACTACTATCTACTTTAAATATTCTCACCCAACGTACATTTTTATAAAGAAACTTGAGTTTAAAGCCCACAATCTAAATATTTAACTTACGAACGTGAAAGGATATGACCGATACAATTCAGAATGATTGTCACTTTTATTAGACAACAATAAGAGGCTAGGAGTCATTGTAATTTATAAAAGAGCAGTTCAATCCCAAAAATAAGTGCAGCAGGGATAACAGCTTCATGCGGTAACACGCAGGGCAGGCAAATAGATCCTAGAGAAATATTGTGGGTTGAGTTGCGGAACTCAACGCCGGAATGCCAGATATATTTTTATATGCTTTTTAGTTTTATGATCTTTCTTTTAGATTCACGTTGTAATCCGTACATAGCAGGATAGGCCCCAGCCTAGGAAACCGTAAAATATTTCAGTTCTCCACTCTCCACCGAGTTCTAGAGGCACTGTGTGTTGAGTGGCGGAACTCAACACGTGAAAGAGTGTTGACTTGAGATCAGCGGTGGCGAAGAGACATAAGCGTGCAACTGTAAACGCGACCGGTTGTGGGTTCGATTCCCACTCGAATAAATGAAATATTTATTATTTTAATTTCCTGGTTGTAGTAACGAGGAAAAAAGCGGCATTGAGTTCCGTCACCCAACAAGCAAAGCCTCCAGAAGGAACGTAAGTGTCTTAATATGAACGGAGTGTCTTAACACTAGGTTCCCAGATTCCCTGCTGCTCTGCTATGTGCTGGATACAGCGTCAACCTCAATATTAAATAAATTGACACTACCACGTGAAACATTAAGTGTCTAGGAAGTTTAAAATTCAAAACGACTCTCAACAACCGTAGTTAATGTGCAGTAATTTTTTTTTAATAAAATTTAAATATTTATTTAATTTAACTTTTTTTATCAACTTCTTCTGTTACAAGGTGTAAAGTCCATGTTTAATAATTACGTTAATTTGATTATTTTTAGTCATTTATCCGTACGTTTTCAATACAAAAAAGAAAAATTATTTTTACATAATGTAATATATCGTTTTAAACATGAAACTAAAAAACACGATTTTCCATGTGATACAAGTGCTACAGGCCAGTCGTGGCGCAGCGGCACAAAGTGTGACTGTAATACCGACTGGTTGTGGGTTCGATCCCCACTCGAAGAGATGAAATATTTACTTAAATTTATATTTCCTTTTCTTCGTTCTGGTGCCGAGGCAAAGCGCGGCCTTGAGTTCTACCACTTAACACGCCTACAGAATTCGGCAGAAAGTGGGGAACGGAGTGTCTTACACTAGGTTCCCTCTACAGAATGTGCTCGGAGCTATAAATTGTAAGAGCCTAAATCTAACCTCTCCTCTGCCTCTAACCTCTGAAGATACTGCGCCACAGTGTCTTTTTTTAATAAAATTTAAATATTTATTTAATTTTACATTTAGTAACCTGTGAATAATTCCAATATTTACATCCTGGCTCCATCATCACACCAGCTCGTTGATACCATAATATTGTATTATCACCTAAGGGGCCGTTCAAGTATTACGTAAGCACTGTAGGGGGGCGGGGGGGTCTTGGGTTTGCTTATTTTTGACGTTTTCAATGAAATATCTGTAAGAGGATTGCTTATTTTTGATGACATAGGGGAGGGGGGGGTCAATAATTGCAAAAAAACTGCTTACGTAATACTTGAACGGCCCCTAAGCTACGTATAGGATACAACTATTACAAATGGTTAAAATTCAGATTTTCAGATACATAGTTATGTAATAAAAGCGAGTTGATAAGAGCCCCTTCGAATATTTATTTTATTGTGTTTTTTAATATTTGTAGTTTAAATTAAAACTGTCTATCACGGTTCGTGAGATACAGTCTGGTGACAGACGGACGAATAGAGAAATTTTAATCATCCCTTTTTACCCTTTAACGTACGTACCCCAAAAACTACTAATTATTTATACTTATTTTTTATTTTTCAAAAAATCCTCTTTTGTCACGAAATAAAATCAGGCAACGCTCGTATAAAAAAGAATGAAAATATCAAAGATATTTAAACGTTATTTCATAAATGACATCTTTTCTAGCAGTTGTTTATTGAAACCAGAAATAAACTGAAACGTAATAATATTAATAGATGCAAATTTTTAAAATAAATATTTGATTTAATACACAGTCCATTGAACTTAGGGGTGAATGAATGGACGTTATCGAAAATTGTATATATGTATAGTTGATTGTATCTTATACAATGAACAATATGAGTTGAGGCCGTAGTGGCGCAGTTGCACAAGCGTACGTCTGTAAACGCAACGTTTGTCGGTTCGATTCTCACTCGGATGACAAAAATATTTAATATTATCATTTCATATCTCATTTTTAGCTCTGGTGACGCAAAAGCGCGGCGTTGAGTTTCGCATCCGCCACTCAATACGTAAATCCTCGAGAATTAGGCGGATAGTGGAGAAATTGAGTACCTCAACGGGAACGGAATGTGTTAACATTAACTTCCCTCCAGTATGCTATAGTAGCTTATAGATAGATACAAACTTTCATATAAAATGGAACCACCAAGAGAATAACACTGATGGTATATTATAACGATTAACATGTAAGTAATATAGCCTAAGCCTTCAATTTCCTCCAGCAATTTCAGAGATTAGAGCGTTCAACCAAACAAACTCTTAACAGTATTATAAAATTAGTATAGAATAGTCGTCATTCGCAACTTTGCTGGCGTGCATTTTAAAACGTAAAACTTTACTTTTTCCTTTTCCGAGAGGAAAATCCACTCTAAGTGCTCCTCTACACTGCCTGACCTATCTTCATGACCTTTAACATTTTAAGTCCACTAGTTGCGTCTGTACGTTGCATTCACTTGTAACGAATATTATATAACTTAAACTTAACTTAGCTTCACCCTGTATCCCTCGCGGGGTAGTTAAGTTAAAGAGAACGGAGCAGGTTTGCGGAGATCTCGGATATTATATAGATTAAGGTAATTACCTCGACACGTGGTTACATAACATTTTTTTATATTAGCTATACCACAAAGCGTTTTTTTTTGTCATTATAAAATCATCGTTCCATAGTCATTATAACCTACTTAGTATTTATCTTCAACAATATTATAAAAAGGAAATATTTTCTTTCTTTTTACCTGTTAATTAAGACCGTCGTTAGAATTTGCTAGCATATCCCATTAAATACAAATAGGGGAAAAATGAGCTTACCAGAGTGAGGAAATGAAAATATTAAATATTTCATTCCCTCGAATTAGACTCGAACTCCCAACCGTTGCGTTTATAATCAAAGGCTGTTTCGCTGCACCACGACGGCTTCCATATTCACTAATATATATTAACAAATTCACGAAATATAAAATACACAAGCGTGCAACTTTAGACGGTTGTCGGTTCAATTCCCACACGAGGGAAAGAAACATTTATTTTTTTCATTTCTTCACTCTGGTAACAAGGCAAAGCGCAGCGTTAAGTGCCGCCACTCAACACGCAATGCCTTTGAAGTCGGTGGAAAATGGGGAACGGAAGTATGTTAATGGAAACGAAATGTCTTAATAATGCTGGGATTCAGGGTTCCCGCCGGTTGCGCGCTTTGCGCGGGATACAGCGTAAAGCTAAAAAAGTAACACAAAATAAAAAACTGTCGATTGAGCATGTAAAGTTCATTCCAATCATATATTCAACGTACGTTGGGTGTGCAAATGACCTATACCGTTTGTTGTAGGTCATATAAACTTTTGTATCTAATCTGTATTTTTCCTTTACTTTTTTTGTAGCTTCACGTTGTATCCCGCACATAGCAGGGTAGGCAGAGGGAACCTGTGAACCATCAACGCCATACTTTGTGGTACTATTTACATTCCGCAAAGTTTACGAGACATTACAGTGTGTTCAGTGGCGAAACTCAACGTCGCGCTTTGTCTTGCTACCAGAGCGAGAAAATGAGACAAATTCATTAACCTGAGTGGTAATCGTACCCACAACCATCGCGTATACAATCAGACGGCTTAAAAAGTATTATACTGTACCCAAAATTATCTAAAAAGAAAAAAATACCCAAAATTATCAAAAAAGTCAAGTAAGACCGAGTAATTTAGCATAGTTTAAAAAACAAACGTTATCAGTCCACGCAAAGTGGTCGTCGACAGGTTAAAATTAGGTCAACAACCGCCGATATGGTGTCGGTCGGCCTTCTGCGGCCGTGATCTTGATAGTAGAGTGGCTTCAACCACTCGTCAGTATATGCGCCTATAGAATATCCAATTAGTTGATTTATGTAAAAAAAACTATTAAAATTTTTATTAAGTTAGTAAGTTTAAATATTCAAAATTTATTAAATAATTTTACAAGGAGCTTCACGTATAGCAAGGCGAGAAAAATTGTGTAAAGATGATAACAAATATGATAACATTTTTTTTATAGCTTCAAGATGTGTTTCATATATACAAGAGTAGAAGACCTAGTGTTAAGACACTCCACTGCCCAAATACCACCCAATTTTTAAAAATCTCGTGGAAGTGAAAATAATTTAAATATATTTAGTAATTCCCTGCAACCAGAATCGAAGCTACAACCGTCACGTTTACAGTCAAACGGCCTCAATGTCTAATTATTGTAGTGTAAACATAATCATCACGTATAATATAGATTTATCATTAATAGACAGACATAGATTACTATCGCCATTAATAATGTAATTATCAAAGAAGGCCGTCGTGGCGCAGTGGCCCAAGCTTGCCACTATAAACGCGACGATTATGGGTTCAATTCCCACTCTAGGGAATGAAATATTTAATATTTCCATTTTATCACACTAGTAACGAGTTAAAGCGCGACGTTATCGTTTCGACACCCTGCACGAACGTCTCGAAATTCGACAGAAAATGGAGAATGAAAGTGGCTTAATCTGTATCACGCACATAACAGTTTAGACAAAGGGAAGCCGGGAACTTAGTGTTGAACTCCGTTCCCATTAGGACACTTCCGTTCCCCACTTTACGCCGAAAACAGACTTTTTATTTCTGTATTACATCAGCCATTTACTATATTTACAAGATATCAAATTAATTTGGCATTAACAAAACTATAGATACTATGTATGATCGTGTAATAAATAATACATATTATATCGTTACCGTGGACTTCACGTGAACAAATAAACATTTAAAGGTCACAAGGTGAGCGAAGTGCTAGACGCATTCCTAAATCACGTAAAAAAATGGACCGTAGCTCGATACCGATTTATATTAACTGGGTTCTGTATATTTCTACAAATTTACTTTATCAGTATTTCGTATCATTTAAAATCGAAGAATAGACACTATTTATTTTTTTTGTATTCTACTAGTCGCGGCCCGCAAGTTTGTTTACGTGAACTTTCAAGATATTTTTTTTTTGTTTTATAGATCTGGAGGTACTGCTATGTCTGTTCCTGGACTAAGACCCCCCTCCCCCGGACGCCCAAGGAAGCGATGTCTGGATGCCGTGATGCAGGACAAGAGAGCCAATGGACATCTATCGAGTATATTGACGGCATATATAGGTATAGATTACATATATACCAGCTTCTTAAAGCTGCTACAGCATAAAGCAGGAAAGGCAGAAAGAACCTAGTGTTAATACACTCTGTTCTTCTTTTCATGCTCATTTTTAAAGTTGTAGTGCTTGTTGAATTTCGTTGAATAACGAAACTCAACGCCGCGTTTTGTCCAATCAAACTGTGATAATGAGATATTTCTTAAATATGATCCCTCGGACGGCGATCGAACCCATAACCGTCGCTTATACATTCAGATGCTGTGTCACTACGGGACGATTTCATCACGCAGTAAAAATATATTTGTAAATATTAAGTAATAATAAACTTAATTGATGATATATAGGTGTTGAGGGTTATCTACCCGCGTGCAAGGTTCGTGACTTCAATTTCCAGCTGAGGAGAATGTTTTTTTATAAAAAAATATCATCAATTTTTTTTTCTGGTCTGATTACATTAGTATTACAGGGCACCTTAGTATTCTGTATCTCTTTTAGCTCCACGCTCGCGTACGTTTCGCAATCGATGGACAAGCAGAGTAAACCTAGAGATAAGACACTCCGTTCCCCACGTGTTCAGTGGTGAAAATTAACGATGTGCTTTGTCTAATAACCCAAACATTAAAATAATTCGTTCCCCTAGAGTGAGAATCGGACCCACACCGTCGCGTTTAGACGCTGTCCCATTGCGCCACGACAAATTTAAATACAAGTCATGTCATTTTATTTAGTGGTTTATAAGTCAAGAAGAATATTCAGCAGATATTCGTGCAAAAAGGCAAAAATAAAGTACCTACAACTTGTACAAATTGTGAGGGCTGTCGAAGCGATAGAATTGAAGTGGGATAGCGTCTGACTGTGAATACAATGGTTGGGAGTTCAATTCCCACTATAGATAATGAAATATCTCCATGCTCTGCGTCTAGCAAGAAAGTACTACTCAAGTTCCAACACTTAACACGTCTTGAAAATTGGATACTGCGTGAGAAACGGAGTGTCCTAACACTAGGTACCCTCCCTCTGTCTACTCTACCCTGCTATACGAGGATACAGCGTGAAGCTAAGATCATCTATAATAGAATTAAAAATATAGTAAAAGTCCTTCTAAGAATCGAAAACGCTAAATTCTTCTTAGAAATCAAACGCCAGGTAAGAGATGAAATATCTTTGTACAGATTGACATCTGTCATTTTTTTATTGTATTTAGAATATATAAATAAAATAACCGTTCAGGCGTATATGAAACTATTTTTTTAAAAGGAACGATATGGATGGAATAGTCAAATGGAGACAACTACTCGATTTTGTTTGTCGTTGTTGTTGTATTAACATACTAAATGCGGGAGATATTTACGAATTTCTCTATAAAACTATGGCCGAAACTACGATTTTTGGACTTCGGTCGGTAACTAACTCTGACCGCAGGTACAGTGGGTTAAGTAAAACTGTGTGTAAATGTCCAACATACAAAAAAAAATCAATACGAACTAATAGTTCCTGAGATTAGCACGCGAATTCATTCTCCCTGATGAGAATCGAACCTATAACCGTCCCGTGTACAGCGAGACGCTATGCTATTACGCCACGACGACCTCTACTCCTTAATTTATTTGTCCTTAATGGGATTTGAAACAACTACATTGGAGTTCAGTATTTTTGAGAAATGCAAATATGTTTATAACAATGTATCAGTGAGTTTATGTCGTTTTCTTTCCGGTTATGTCAAAGCGGTCGACCTCCAGGCCTTTCTCTGGACAAATGACCTACTGACAATCTCTATTTGCAATACAGGGTGATATGTACGCATAATATTAACGACTTGCGACCCAAACGCGGCTTCGTATTGTAGCCAAATTATATAACATATTTACATAAATTATAGCCTATATTATACTCAGAAATATAAGATATATTGTTGTAAAGTTTCATCTAAATTCGTTTAGTAGTTTTCGCGTGAAAGTGGAACAAACACCCATTCTCACATACTTAACTTATAAATGTACGTAGAGTAAAAAGATAACAATTTGTGGGGTAATTTATTAAACGATAACTCAAATATCCCGGTAATATCGATCTAAAACCTTTTTAATACTAAATGTTATCAAAAATGGTTCGTCGTTTCGAAGTTTAAAACTTGATAGAGTAAAAAAGAAAGACAATGTATTTCTTAAAACCAAACCCACGACTATCGTCTTGCCATTCATTAACTTGAATGTGTTTTTGACAATTTTATTTAGTTACATTATTTATACAAGCATTACTTTACTTTGATCTAATAATATTAGAATGTGATATTAATTATTCATAATACACTATGTATAATTTTCTAAGGTCATTGTACAATTATACAAGAGGCCATCGTAACGTAGTGGCACAGCGACCGACTATAAACACGACGGTTGTGCGTTCGATTCCCACTGGTAACAAGCTTTTTTTTTTAAGTTTTCTCCGAATTCTCCAGGCGTTTGGCTTATACTCCGTCGCGTTTACACACGCTTGTACTCCTGCGCCACGACGGCGTCAACTTTATTCTTTGATCAAATCAAATCAGCTTCATATTGTATCCAGCACACAGCAGAGCAGGCAAGAAAACTCAATGTTAAGACACTCCGTTCCCCATTTTCCGCCGAATTCTGGAGGTTTTGCGTGTTGAGTGGCGGAGCTCAATCTTTGCCTCGACACCGGAGTGAATAATAAAAATTGAAATTAAAATAAATATTTTATTTTTGAGTGGGAATCGAACCAGGCGCGTTTACTCTTTCCTCTCCTTCTTACTCATCCTTCTCCTCCTTACTCTTTGATGAAAATATAAAATATCCATCCAACAATCTCGTATCTCTCGTATCTCGTACGTTTAATAAATACTCAGACATAGCAACAATACTCTAAATTAATACTTGCCCACAATTATTGGACCGCATGTGCCTACAATGAATCAAATCAATAAAATAAATTAGTTTCACGCTGAATCCCGCATATATAGCAGGTTAGGCAATAGCAAGTGTTAAGACACTCCGTTCCCCACGCCTCACCGAATCTAAGAGACATTTCGTGCTGCCTGGCTTTCTCTTCTTTCTTTGTACCAGAGATAAATAAAGATAATCCATTCCTACGAGTGGGAATCGACATCACAGCCGTCGCTTTTACAGTCACACACTGTCCCACTGCGCCACGACAGCGCGACGCCTTAATGATGTGACATCATTAGGCCCTTATTTAATATTTATTAACATAGTAAAACACGCAGTGTTTACCTATTTGCAAATGGCCGTGGACTCTTACGTCAAAGGGGGCAATTAAATACATAATATACGTTCTTTTTGACTCGTTATACGTAACAAGAAAAAAAAATTGAAAAAGTGTCCATTCTATACGAAAGTTGGAGTTTTGTTAGTAATAATTTCAGACTATTAATAAATATATATTCAATTTATTGTTAGACAGACAATTCGCGGCGTTCAATTCCGCCATTCAAGCAGCATTGTCGCGTAATCGGGTGGAAGTTTCCAAGGTTCTATTCAGCTATGTGAAAATGTCAAGATGTCAAGCTTAAATCTAGCCAATAACATGCAATACTTTTAAAATAGCATTAAGGGAAGAATTGTTCCATCAATAAAATAATGAAAGTGTCTTTATGGGAACGGAGGGTAGTAACACTAGGTTCAAAGGTTTCTTCTGCCTGAGTACGGACGCAGTAGGTATGTATGGAAAAAAAGCAATAAAAATGTTATTTCTATACAAATTTATAAAATTACTATAAAAAAATGTTGTAATTTTACATACTATAACGTAGTTGTTATTTTTTATTTATTTTTAAATAATTATGTAATAAATTATCTTAAGGAAAAACAACAAAATTAATTCTTAACATTCATTTTTTAAAATTAACAGATGCACACAAAATTGCATATTTACGATACTTTATACTTTTTTTACAAAAATAATTTGTATAAATTAAATAAAAAAATAAATATCAAAATATTTAATTTTATTGGTTACAATTTTTATATATCTTATTCTTTTAATAATAATTTATATATCTTATTCTTTTTTCTTGAAATAAATTTCAATTATTATTATGATTATTTAAATACTTCTTTTATATTTTTTTCAGCTTCTCTGATGCGGTTGCAGCTGTATTTTTATATTTATTTTTTATATTATATATAAAAACCAACAACGATTATTCATTCGATTAATATCGATAATATTTAGTTAAAAATAGTTAATTTAAAAAATTACTCCGCGTTCATTTCCTTATGCAAATTGAACTTTGACGTGTAAACGGCAATACGTTAAACCGGTTATATAAAAAATCGCAAATATGCCTGCTTTCTTTCTTTTTTATTTTTTAGCTTCACGCTGTATTCCGCTCATACCGGGATATGCAAAGGAACCTGGCAACTAGTTTTAAGACATTGCGTTTTTATCACTTTCGTTCCCTACTTTTCGCCAAATTCTGGAGACAGCATTATGAGCAATGAATGGGGAAACTCACCGCCGCGCTGTACCTCGTTACCAGAGCGTTCCCACTCGAGGAAATGAAAATATTAAATATTTCATTTTCTCGAGTGGGAACCCAACTCACAACCTGTCGCGTTTATATACCTGCGCAACGACTGGCCTTAAATGTTACAAGTGAACATATATGTATATATATATATAAATTTAAAAAATATATATAAACAGTACTTAACAATTAAATAACATAGAAAAAAAGCCTTAAAAACAATTAAAATAAACTAAAAAAAAAAATTATAAACGCTAGAAAGTGATTCAAGAACCAGTAAGTCCAACCAAAGTAAATCGCGATCAGCATTATTCAAATTTATATTTACATTTGATGTATTAAACATGCCTATGTCATCGTCACTTCACTTACGTAAAAGTGTAAAAGGAATTTTATTTGTATGAATTATACATACATACATAATTAATATATAATAAATTCTTATTCTAAATCCTATACATATGAAGAAAGAAAAAAATCGTATATATATATATATATTTTTTTATTTCTAATATAAATATAATTCTAACTCACAGTTGCCAATTTCGGCTTTGAACTGGTTATCTATTAAAATCCGTTGCACGTTTTATCACTCGCGGTGACGTAATAGCGTGCGCTTTCCACGGCAGCTGGATTACGACTGAATCGTCAATCGTCTGATAGCTGGTGTTGCCAGATTTAGAAGTGTGATACAATATTAAAAAATAAATAAATTCATTAAATATATTTTGTGTGTAAAAATTATATATAATAATAACTAATAAATTCTGCTTTATAATTTTTTTATCATTAATATTAGAATTACTGTATAGTAAACTTAGAGTTATTAAAAAATATGTATATTAAAAATCTTGTTGTTTTTTTAATAAGTCGTGTTCAACTGGCGTGTCAGTCAAAGCAAGCAAAGGTCATTAAGCAGAATTTAAGTAATGATCTTAATATCGAGGCAAACGAATTGATGTACAGCCAATAGTAACACCAAATAGCATCTAGATAATAGGCGTATCTACAGGTATTTTTCATACAGGGATTTTAGGTTGCATCAGATTTTTTGGTTCAGGGTCTTTAATTTTTTTAGATTTTTCACACCCCACGCCCATGGGCACGATAATACCTTAGTATAAACTAACATACGCAGATTTATTATCATGTATTAATTAATTATTCGTTGATTCAATGTAAAACGATCTTACAATGGTTTGTATTAATAATATATATTTTTTAGCTCCACGCACGCACGCTCCCGCACGTAGATGGGTAAGACAAAGTGAACCTGGAACCAAACGAGATTGTTTTGCCTTTTTTTATAGATAATGGTACGGAAACAAACGTGAACAAGTCCAACTCGCACTTGGCCGGTTTTTTTTTTGTTTTATAGTCTAATTCTGAATTTTATAAGATTTTTGTGAACCATATTTACATATTGTAAAATCAAGTTTACAACAATAGAGACCTATTCGGTTATTGCGAAGCTTAGATGATAAAAAAAATGTCATATAATATATATCTTTTGACCGGTGGAGGAAGCAACTATAGATTTTCAAAAAAAATCTTAAAAATGTAAGTATGTTAATCCGTTTCCATGATGGAGGTGGTCGTACGTAAGATTTAAAAATGAAAAGAAAAAACATAATTGATCAAAATTTTCCAAGGGGATGTTTAGTGAACCTAAAAAAAGACTCTCATATAATAATCTTCCGATTTGAATGTGACGCAAATTCGCAGCCATTGTTAGAATGAGTAAAAACAATTTTATCACTTTGAAATACTCAAGCGCGTCACATTAAGATATATTTGGGTCATCTTCATGCCATAGACGTGCTATCTCATAATCTGACTATTATCTGAAGGGACTTGCCTAATCTGGAGTCGAGGCAAAGCGCGGCGATGAGTTTTGCCACTCAACAGGCAACGCCTCTAGAATTCGGCAGAAAGTGGGGAACGGAGGGTCTTGTCGTTCCCTCTGCCTACCCTGCTGTGTGCGGGATACAGTGTGAAGCTGATTTATTTATTTTCAGGTTCCGTTTAGAGTAACCCGCTGTTCCACTGCGCCCCGATCTTATAGTCTCATTAACTTAATATTTTTTTACCTTCACGCTGGAATCTGGAACCCTAGTGTTAAGACACTACGATCCCCACTTTCCGGCGAATTCTTAAGGCATAAGGTGCAACGTTGCGGGACTCAATGCTGCGCTTTGCTTCGTTATCAGAGTGAAGAAATAAAAGTATTAAAAATTTAATTCACCCTAGTGGGAGTCGAACCCACAAACGTTGCGTTTACAATCACATGCTCTTTCACTGCGATGACCTTATAATTTCATGTAATTTAATATCAATTAAATATTAACTAACGTACCAACGACGGTACTTCCTCATAAACGTACACATAATAAGTAGCTTATATCATCAATCGTAGATATTTTATTTTATTATAATAAAAACGATAATGTGTTTATTATATATACATGTGTTATTTATATAATAACTGCCATATAAAAATCATAAATCATTTTAAAAAATCTTGTTGATTGTACGGGCAGTAAGAACCTATTGTTAGCTCATTCAGTTTCCTAATTTCCCGTTCATTTAAATGATCTTGCGCATAAAGTGGAGAAACTCGACACTCTGTTTATACATATTTTAGCTTCACGTTGTATCTAGTGTTAAGATACTTCATTACTCATGTACCCAATTTTCAGGACATTGTGAGTGGTTGAACTGAACACCGTGTTTTATTTTGTTATTAGACACCCTTTGCGTCTATAGTAAAACGTTATTACTTGGATTTTTTTGAAAACATAATTAATAAAAATTAATAATTTTTGTATTACTTAATGAAAATAAAAAAAAATGGAAAACTACAGACGTAACATGTAGACACTAGATCAATATCACAATAATATGTCGACGATAAAAAAAACAGAGACACTTGTAGATAAAATAAAAGATATTTTAAAGGTGTATGAATCACTTACAAAATATATGTACATACATATATATACAGGGTGGAGGTGTAAGCACCACTTTAAATGAAATCACAGTTTTAACAACTCTATAAAAGCCTAATATAAATCAGAAAAAAATAAATTCCCAAAAATAAAAATTCAAAAATTTTTTCTAAAATAAAAATTCAAAAATAATAAAATTGTCGTTTTAAAATAAAACGCCATTTGTAAGGATGACGCACGCACACATAAACCTATCAAAGGAACACCGCCGCACACGCCTCATTCCGAAATCGAGTCGTAGGTATTGGCGGCAAAGTTCCAAGTTGTTTAACCTTTAGTAGTATTTTTGTAGTAGTATGCGTTTACGTTATTCGCATCTTTGCGTAACTGCGTCACACGAAATACAGGTATGGATAAAAATCGTGAAATGAAAAAAAAATCCTATGTCCAAACTGTTGAAGCGTCTTGATTAATTTCTTTAGGTATAGGTTTGAAATATTTTACCCTATATGCTGTTTCCGTAAAAGAAGCGCTGCCTCTTCCACCCTGTAATAATTTATTTATATTGAAATTCCACAGAAAAACATACATTTATGTGGCCTCATCGTTTTAAACTACATTATTATTTATTTGGTGATCTGGCTTACTGTCGTGCTGTAATATCCTAATTATTTTAAAGGCAATTCTATAAAACAGTTATTTTGTCGCAAAACAATTTATATTGATATTATTTTTTTTTTAAACTTTTAAACTGATTTAAATAAAACAAACACTTGTTAAAGGAAGTTTGTCAAAATATAATATTGCAAAGTGGATTTAAATCTGTAAAGCGGTTTCTATGATTAGCGTGCACAAACGCACAGATAAATATTTTTAAATATTTTGGGTACACACATGCCAACAATGATAGATTTACTCATATATCTCCCATGAACAGACAGATTTATTATAATTATGTATAGATTTGAACTCGATGCTACTTGATACAGCTCAAGCTCCATAAAATAAAACAGACACAGATAAACTAGTGTCAAGAATCAAAACGCTCTACTTTTTCCGACCGAAATGCCATACTTTGTAAAAAGGAATCCCTTTTTATGTACCCGTTTTTGTCCTTAAATATATAAAGACTGTTTTTAGAAAATAATGAAAGAAATATAACAGGACCAAACATCACCTAGATTCTAGATAAGCAAGATGCTATCAACAAAAACCATAAGTCGTGTGGACGTTACGGCAAGGTGAAATGTGAACGTACAGTAGGTATATAAGTTAATTGGCGTTTGGACAATATTTAAGGGACGCGAGTTCAAATTCTTAAATCAAAATTTTCATACACGCTAAAAATTTATCAACAATATTATTATATAATATATTTAAAATATGGGCTAATGAGGACTTTATGCTAAAAAGTGTGGTACGGACTGTCGTAGCACTAGGTTAGCAGGCCTACAGGTCATATTGGCAAATTCATATTGGCGAATGAAATTTTATTTATCTAAAATAATGATTGAAAATAACAAAAATACTTGAGAATAATACCTACTATTTCATCATCTAAGGCTGATGCAATATTGTAAAACGGATGAGTATAAAAGTGTCGTCTTCAATACGCATTTGTAGTTTAGAATTTGTACATTATAGGTCTTTTTAGGGTACAAGATCAAGATGATCTTTGTCCGTCCGTCCGTCTGTCTGTCTGTCTGTCTGTTTGTCTGTCTGTCTGTCTATCAAGACCCTTTATCTAAGGAACGCTTGGAAATTCAAGTTGAAATTCAAACCATATATTCAGATCTACGGCCCTGAAAAAAACATATCTCTATACATACTTAGACTTGCTTAGAAGAGAGATATGGCTGTTTATATCGCACAAAACGCGTATTTCGACACTATCAAGGGAATCAAAATTTATAGGGTACTTCCGGTTGACCTAGAATTATGAAATTTGGACCCTAGATTTTTTCCTGAACTAGTACTACCTGTAGATACAGATAGTACTAGTTCAGGAAAAAATCTGAAAACTATACATTTGTGGTTAAATCCTGAAAAATAATAGTCTTAAAAAGGGGGCAAAATTTGGTACTAAAGCCGCTTGTTCAAGTGATGTATCAAATGAAAGGGCTCTAGCTACGCTAAACCTGAATTTCAGAAAAAGCTCAATAGCTCCATTTTCTTACGGAACCCTCGTTGGCGAGCCTGATTTCAAAAAACTCTTTTAACTCACTTCAAAAAAGGAGGTTATTAGTTTGACATGTATGTCTTTAGTTTAGTTTAGTTGTTGGAATTAGATAATATTTGAATGCGGTGTTTTATTTCGGCGACGAAATAAAACACCACATTCAAATATTAACGACGATTTTGACATAGGAAAAAAATTCGTCCTTAAGGACGTGACGCCCTCACCACCGATGACATCCTAAACATGTACCTATTGAAAGATTTCCTTATCTCTCAAAGAAATGTCTTCAGAATAATTTCATTATCCGTCAAAATCAAACAAGTCAACGATCTATACTCGATTCACGAAGGCATGACATAAAAGGTAAACATGTCAAAAAAAGGTTCTTTTACATTACAGGTTTGATGGAGTTATTATATTAATTAAAAAATATATATTTTAAGTATTAATTCGCTAA
>DWQW01000388.1:0-55201 GCA_018249695.1 Heliconius erato demophoon | reverse complement strand
TAAAGGTTCGAGACAACAGAACCACATTTTATAAATCAGTCCTTCCGCGTGTGTCCGTTTACGCAGACGTGTAAAATATAATTATTTAATGCACATACGTGTTTTCATTTATGCACCCACCGGTACAAATATTATAAAAATTAGGAAAATTATATATGGTGTTTATGAAACAGTTTAATGGGGCGTATAAAAATATTTTTTGATTTGAAATTAGATTTTTACAATGTTCCTGATTTTAAATATGAAAACAATCTTTATTTTTGATTATTATGTCCGTTTTCTTTCACTTAAAGTTTTATGAAATTGCACATATTTTTGCATTGCATTGATGAAATCGATTAAATCATAGTAATTATTAACATCTATTGTAATTATTACATATATATTATGTACATCCTTAAATACATGGATATTTTTTTACTTAATAAATAGTATATTAAGCTTCATTAGTCGTGAACTAGAAAGTAACCCTTTTTGATTTGTTTACTTTTTAACACATGCTTTCGTGAGTTGCTTTGAATAATTTAATAAAGTACGAAAAATGAAACATCATAAGTTAGTGCTCAGTCATGGCAGAGCTAAATATTGTAGCCAATATGGCCATAACAATAGCCAATGCTGTAGTCAATACCAGCGCCAATGTTTCGCCAATATTGTAATCAATACTATTGCTAATGCTACAGCCAATATTGTAATCAATAGTATAGCTAATTTTACGTCCAACGACACCACCATGAAGCCATCGCAGTACGACAGCGTTTGACTCTAAACGCAATGGTTATGGGTTCGATTCTCATTTGTGGGATTATATTTAAATTATATTCTTTTGAGTGATTTTTTTTTTGTTTTTTTTTTCTTCAACCAACTATTTTCTCATTTCCCTAGCATACGTGCAATGCGCTCGTCGTACCACACGCCGCCGGCCGACTTCGGCGAGATTGTCGAACAGTTGCACAATCTCGACGCCGAGTTCGCGCCCTTCAGGGAGCTGTACGTGAGGACTCTGCGCGAAGTCAACAATCCTCAAGTAAGATTTAGATTTTTATTTGTTTTGTTTCTTTTAAAAAACTGATTATTTTTTATCTATCAATAAATATATTTTGAGTTTTATTTATGTATCTAATTTTTTTTAAATAATTGTAAAACATTTTTTAGCTGTTGATATGTGTAAGAACCTATAAACCTAAAGTAGCCAAAATGGGCATTGCATAAGCGTCACTTGGTGATACGTTGAAATTTATGTGTCCCTACAATTCTACAAAAGATTCTATGTGGATTTAACCCTTACTTGGAAAATGTTTATACTTTTACGCCCAGTATTAATAACCTATCTCCAACATCAATCTTAGATTGTTTCATACCTAGGTTGACATTCAATCTCTAGATTGGATAGATATATGAAACAATCTAAGATTGACGTTGGAGATAGGTTATTAATATTGGGCGCTAGCGTTACGCTGTATCCTGCAGACAGCAGAGTAGGCTTATTTTATTTAGTTTAAAAAAATCTTGATAAAGTAAGAAAATCCTTGCGCGGATCCTTGTTTCCACTATATATATGTCTATAAAGTGAGTGGACATTGGAAAAAGAGATGTTTCAACACAAGATTGAGAATCTTCAGCAATCAATCAGAGAAAGATACCTTAAGAAGAAAGTCAATAATTTGTAGATCCAATTGGAGGAAGAAGAGCTTCAACGTCGTCAGCGTACCGCGGAGATTTCAGCGGAACTGTACCACAGCTTCTCCCACGCCTACCATCTCGTCTCCGACATTGGTCTCCTGATGACGCATGAGAACTCGCGCCTTACTTCCGAGGCATTGATGCGTACGCCGTTCCCTGTACAAGTAGGTTTTTGATGTTATTTGTTAATTTAGGCCAATTTTATGTTAGAAATATTTTTTTAAAAGAATAAGTAAACTGTGGCAATCGGAAGTTTTAATATATTAAATGTTTCTAGTCTGGTTAGGCAAAGCACTGATGTGCATCATATAATATAAAGAGTGTATAAAATAAGTAGAATATTACATGTGTGAAAAGTGTGAAGATAACTTAATATACTAATCTTAAAAATTAAGATTTATCACAATTTAGATTTCCTTATAACTCGAGGTTATCCATTTCAATGCTAATAATTAGATCGTACAAATAATATTATTTGAAGTTATTATACAAATATCTTCTTTTTAAAACAATTTCTCTAGACACACATAAACGTAATACAATCCTCGACAACCCGTCGTGCGCCTCACGAGGCATCAAGCTCGAGCCAAGCTGAACCACCATCACAGAGAAGCCAAGCTCAAACTCAACCAAATAACCAACAAACAGTCAATATTAACGTACAACCGGACCCTATTACATATCAAGTGGAAATAGAAGCAAGAGTTCCGATACCCGTTAATCCTGATAGTCAAAATCAAAATCAGGGCCAAAATCAGAATCAGGGTCAGAATCAGAATCAGCCCCAAACTCAGAATCAGAATAATCAGAGTCAGGGTCAGAATAATCAGAATCAGAATAATCAAGATGGACAAGGCAATCGTCGTCAAGTTATGCTTGGTAAGTGCTTTGCATATTTTTCGTTTGACAATTAGTTTTGATTTTCTTTTATATAAATAAAAAATACTAATAAAATTATAAATAAATATTGATAAATAAATCAGCAGAATAAAATATGATTGAATGAATTAATAAGTCTAATTAATTTTAAAAAAATCTAAGTTGTTTATGTATACAATAAACCTTATAATACATTGACCACAAATCGGATTTTCTAGAATCTATTTACTACCAAAATATGGGCGATCAGCCCAATCTAAAATATTTTCATTTTTTAATTAACAATAAATTTTTTATCCACTTTCCGCGCAGATTTCGAGAACCTGTTCCGTGGTTTGGGCCAAGTTGGCACACTAGGTGGTGTGGAAGTGGTGATGAGCATGGAGGAAATACCGCAAGGCGCGGCCGCCGCCATGCCGCAACAGGACGTCGCTGCTGGTGGGCCTCAGCTTTTTGGCTCTCAGAGTTAGTTTGGAAATTTAGATCGACAGTGCGGTCGACGAGTCGATCTGTAGTTAGGATTTGTGTTGGCGCATTATCTATTTTTAGCAGAGTTTAATTGACAAGATTAACAATTGATCATTTTATTGTGGGAAAATTACAATTATTATTATTTTGTATCAGCTTCACGCTGTATCCTAACCTAACCTAATGTTAAGACACTCCGTTCCCCACTTTCTGCTGAATTCTGGAGACATTGCGTGTTGAGTGGCAGAACTCCGCGATTAGCCTCGACACCAGAGCGAAGAAATGGAAATTTAAATTTTAAGTAAATATTTCATCTCCTCGAGTGGGGATCGAACCCACAACCAGTCGATTTACTGTCACACTTTGCGCCCTTGGGCCAAGATTGGCCTCAATTTATTGTGTGACAATTACAATTATCATTTAATTTATTGTTAATTATAGTACAATTACCAAATTATTTAATATTCAATTGTTAATTACAATTGAAGCATGTCCAACTCTGATTCTGGAACAAAATAATGAAATATAAGAAAAATAGCGTTTTGCGACAGCCACTTTCAAGATTGTCACGACTAGTCGACCGCACTGTACATGGGAGATTTTTTTTGTCTTTGTTATATTGGTGTCAGGGAACTTATTTTGGGTGTTACATATATTGTTTAATAAACAAAGAAAATTTGTTTTATAGAATTAATAACATTAACCGTTTTATGTAATATTTATTTAGTAATGGTGATTATATTTTTATATCTGCATTCATTACTTTATCTGTAACATAACACTAGTTATCAATACATAGTATATGAATATTTTATTTCTTTAGTATACCTCGCCCAAATGCCATGGGCCGGTGGACCGCCGACTGCGGAGCTCCTGCAGAACATTCTATCGTCAGTAATACGGCAAGGCCTTGTTCCTGGAATGGAAGGAATATTGCACGCCCACTTACAGCAAATACCCAATCCCAACATAAATGTGAACCAAGCGGCCGGACACCAAAACCAAAATGGCCAGGACCAAACTGCCAATGAAAATCATGGCGACCATAATGCTGACGCCCAAGCAAATCCACGCCAACCTGGACCAGATCAAGGTCCAGGCCAGACTGAATCTAATAAGTCTGGGTTAAGCCAGGCAGGCACGAGTCAGGCTGGTACAAGCCACGCTGGGACTAGCCAGGACGATTCTGGATCAAAACAAAGTAGTTCTGGCCAGAGTGGAGACAACCAGGCCAATCAAAGCCAAGGACAAGGTTATGGTGGTAATGGATCTGGCGAAGGCTCGAGTAACCAGGGTGGTTCAGGCCCAGGTGGCTCAGGCCAGGGAGGTTCAGGCCAAGGAGGTTCAGGCCATGGAGGGTCAGGCCAGGGTGGGTCAGGACAGGATGGCTCTGACCAGGGCTCAGGCCAGAACGGTCAAAGCCAAGATGATCAGAGCCAACCTGGTCAAAGCCAGGCCAGTCAAGACCAAAACAACCAGAACCAACCAGGTCCTGCTCAACCTCAAGGACAAGAAAACGGAGGCTCCAGCGATCCCAATCGTATGTATAATGTACATTCAATTACTAATATTACATTTATTACAAGATAAATTATATTTCACGTAACATGATAAAAAACTACAATTATTAAGATTTCATTTGTATTCTATTCTATTCCAGGAAATAAAAATAATAGTAAAATAATATATGTAAGAATAATATTAAAAAATAATAGTAAAAATGAGTGATTTGTGTCCACGTCATCAAGGTGCAGTATATTATCGCCTCACTGTAAACGCGATGTTTGTGGGTTTGATACCCATGCTTTAACATGAATTACTTTCATGGCTCTGATCTCTGAAAGATAAACTGCGGCGTTGAATTCCGCTACTAAGAACACTCGAATTTGGAATCAACTACGTTCTATTTTCTTATCTTGATATGCGGGATAAAGCGAGAACTTTAGAAATATTAATGAAAGAAATTGTAATTCTATTAATAATAATTATTTTTATATTTTTAGAAGAAGAACCTCCTCGACCCCAATCGGTGTCGTTATTGAACTTGATATACGACAGATTCTTGCCGTGTGACAGTCCACACGCTAGACGCCAGTTGCAAAGGCGACGGTAAGTTTTATTTTGTTATTTTTTTTTATTTGTGTGCAGAAATTTATTTTTAATATTATAGAAATATTATTTTCCCACTTTAGAATTTATGTACTAGACTAGTAGTAACTTATGATCTCATCCAATACTAAATTTTTAATTCCCAGCTTATTTTGAAAATATTTTATTTATTTTATTTTTAAGTTGTCGTAGGTTTTATTATTTTTAATATTAATTAATCTTTTATAATAATTAGTCATATCAGTGTAGGAGGAAATTTAATTAATTTTCGAAATTCAATAGGGAGGATACTCTAAGAGCTGGTGGACCCAGATTACGCGATAGCAGCACAAGTCGTATACAGGTGACTTTTTATTATATATATTAAATCTAAAATATAATAATTAAAAATAATTTATAAATAAATTACGTTAATAATTTGTAAGTTATATAAATATTTTGTTTTGTATTTTAGAACAACGTAGAGACTCTGTTCGAGAGGTTTGACAGAAATACTATCAATGAAGAGTCACTTATGATAGCTGCTTTCTTGACTTTGGTATGTATAAAATAGAATACTTTATTATATATATTTTTTTATTTTGATAAAATGTTTAATAATAAAAAAAAACAATATGTTTATAAAATTTTCTAAGTGTAGTAAATAAAATTTACCTTTTTCATTACTGTTTCATATAAGAAGATATTAGTGCGCAATAAAAAAATATTATAAATATTTTTTAGCTTCATACTCTATCTTCATATAGACGGGACAGGTAGGCAGAAGGAACCTTGTGCCAAAACACTCCGTCCCTTACTTCCAGGTCAATCTTCAAGATGTGTGTGTTAAGTAGCAAGACAACGGCAACTCAAAAACTATTTATCCTCCTCATGGGATTCGAAAACAACCGTCGCGTTTGCTTACTTATTATGAATGATTTATTTATTACATTTATTTAGAATGTAACTACACAAATATGTATGGATATCTATCATACAAACACTAATTCCTTTACTTTATACATTTTGTGTAGCGTGAAGCAACCGCGTTCTCCAGTGGTCGTACACTAGTACCAGAGGAGCTGTTGCCACTGCGACGGAGGTTACAGCATCACATGCGGGAGATAATGCAAGGGGATTACGAAGTGGGCACTCAAGATCAATTGGCCGAATTGATATTTGCCCGCCATGCCGTTTTTATTGCTAGGATGGTGGGTTTTGTTCATTTCTTGTATATCTCTTTAACGTATTATTCAACACGTAGTAAAGAATAGTAGTTTTATTTAGAAAACTTATAAAATTTTAAGGGTATTTGAATCCGCATCGTTTGGAAACTTTACTACTGTTCCGATCACTAAGCAATACGTTTTCATCAGCATTTAGCTGCATCGAAATTTTTACACTATTGTTGCAACATATTTAATGTTTTTTTATGTTCTTTTTTGTGTATATTGCCTGTAATATTTTTGTTACTTTTAATTTTGGATTTTATTATTGTATTTATATAATGTTACATAAATAATAAATGTTACATAAAAAATACAGTAATTCCGCTTAAAATAGAAAATAACATATATTAAATAAATATAATTATTAATTATTAGTAATAACTTATTAAACTTAGTAATTGTTCCCTTTTTTATAGCAATTAATAACACCTATACGTCCAAGCGTTGATTTAGTGGAGTCAATGAAAGCGGTGGTACTCCGTTTCCTAAACGAAGCGATGACGGTATTAGAGATGGAGAACAACGAGATGTTTTCCAGAAGGTTCCGCATAGTGTACCCTAGAATGTTCTATGAATTGTGTGGTGTGCTGTCATACTGTTGCTTGGAAGGTATTGAAGGGTTGAGACGGATATATAGATCTTTTATTGTGAGTATTATTTTTGTATTATTTTTTACTATTATTTTTTTTTACTTCATCTAGCTTTATATATAGTAGGGTAGGTAGAAGGAAACTTGAAAACCTAGTGAGTTAAGACACTTCACAATTTCCGATTTGTGGAGGCATCGCGTGTTGTGGTGGAACTAAATGCTTTGCTTTGCCTCGTTACTACAATATTTCATTTTCACGAATAGGATTAATCTAAATTGAAGCTTTTCTAAATAGAAACAATGCCTTAATCACTTAATAAGTTATTAAAGATGCCATAACGGCATATTTTTCTTTGTTGTGGGCTTGATTTCCGCTCAGGGATATGAAAGATGATTTATAAAGTTAAAGTTAAATTTATAAAGTTTCAGTTCCTTATTCTGCGTTACCGGGCGGCGTTAAGTTACTGCACTCAACACGCAATGTCTCGAATTGGGCGGTGCGTGGGGAAAAGTGTCTTAACACTAAGTTCCCTCTGTCTATCTTGCTATATATAGTATATAAAGGGATACAATGTGAAGCTCAAGAATAATAATAAAGTATTATATTCATATTTAAACACCATATTTAAAAAAATCTTCCACAGAGTGACCTAATCCAAAACATAGATGAGCCTGTCCGCGACCTCCTCTACAGTCTTGGCATGGAGAACCTGAACACGGCCATAAGTCGTATCGAGACGAACAAGGTGCACTGTGCGCAGTTTATACGACGCAAGGGGAGCTCCCAGGGCGATTCGTCGGTACGTTTACAATAGTGAAAAAAAAATATATACCTACAATTTTTTTTATGTTGTTAATAATATTTTTGTTGTTTCTTTTTTTTTTGATTAAATGCAACAAAAAATTGTCCACGGAATATATTTTTGTTTCTAATTTGTATTTTATTAAAAAAAATCGCGACATTAGTAATTTATTTATTAACATTGTTATGAATGCGAAGTGGTTTTTGTAGTTAAAAACCGGAATCGTTTGTTTGTTGTAAGATTTTTTGTTTATGAATTAAATATTATTAATCTTGCTTGTGACACAACTTAAATGGTCCAATCTCATGTTACAGGAAACCTCGTCAGAAACTGCCATGGACATAGTAGATGCGACATATTCACAATCTGAGGCCATGGAGCGATCACCAGATGACATTGAAGAATTTAGCCCTTACCCCAGCGAGACCCCCCCAGCCGGCATTGTACCCACTATAACGACTCTCGTCAACCCCACTACGGGAACACCACCCACTACGACTCCAATAGTACCCACGGTGACCACTGTACCCAATGTGTCCACGTATCAAACCCCCACTACAACCCATTCAGTACCGATAGTACCGACTGCATCCATTATACCGACTGTTTCAATGGTCTCTTCCACACCCTCTGCCCCGCCAATGAGTTCTGTACCCATAGTACACACAGTACCCATGGTACCCACGGTGTCAATTCTCTCCCCACGCCCCGTACTAGTCCCCGTACCCCCCATAGTACCAACTTTACCGACAATACCCGCTATACCCATACCCACTTTACCCATATCTCCTCAATATATAGAACGTTCTGGAGCTTCCGCAATAGCTTCGAATTCGACCCAATTACAATCATCCTCAGCCGCGTATCCAAGAGAAAGGTAAGTTCCAAAATTATTATTGATCTTTTTATATTTAAATAAAAAAAATTAAAGCTTTAAAAAAACACATTGTTTAACCAAATCGCCTTGCACTTAACATATAAGCATATTACTAGTCTCCTTCGATCCTCTATAGCGGCTATCGGTGAGTTTAGGTTCTATTCTCGATCCAAGATAAAAATATATTATATTATATATTTATAAATAGTGTTTTAGTATCAGTGATTAGTCCATTTATTTTGCGGTGTAGTAAGATAGATTTGTTGACTGTGTAGTATCTACGTCGGGTGGCCAGTGAACGGCGTACGATGTTACACGCCTCACTACCATCTACACTACAGGTGAGGTCTAAATTAAATATTAATACTTCTATACTATTCTATTCTCTTCTCTTCTCTTCTCTTCTCTTCTAACACTTAAATCAAGTGTTTGGATTTCTATTACAAAATGTATTTTTTTGATATATGAAAAATTTCCTTTTGATGGATTTTGTCTTAGTAAACAAAGTAACTGATGTCTCCGTTTAATGTCAAATTAACAAGATGGCTTTGCCGCGACAAATGTCTCTATACATATATTAGAATTTTTTTTATATACAATATGTATCTTATTACACCATGGTTGGTAATGGCGTCCTTTCGTAGCGTTTGTTATATTGTAGTCGATATATTCTTGTATCATGTATAATTATTTCTTAGCGCACCGATATACACCGTACCATTGCCGTTGCATCTCCACACCATTGGTTGCGTACTAGCTGGCAATAAGTAAGTGCTTTGTCATCACACAGCCATTTATACATGCATTAACGCTTTCCACATATATTGGAGTGAAACCAGTGTTAAAACACTATTTCTCAACTACAGCTCAATGTTCTTGTTACCAGAGCGAGGAAATGAAAGTAGTTAATTTCTCCAAGTGGGAATCGAAGCCACAACCGTCGCTTTATAGTTAGACTATGTGCCGCTGCGCCTTATTACACATTTACTTTTAATTATACGTTATACATTCATGTCATACATACGACACATGTATAACAAGATGCACAAAAGCCCATCCCTACAGATTTGGTGTACAATTGTCTAACTGTTGTGATTTTGGTTTGTATAGGGTTTTTCAAAATTGGATAGGATTTCTGCTTTTTTTTGTGTTTCACGCAATTTTATAGGTAGGTCGGACATGTCGAATACGTCACTACAGTTATTTTTGCTGGTTTTGGAAATTGTATGTGTTTATATTTCATTTTGTATCAAGAGATATTTATAATGACCATTAAATCTCGTATAAGTAAGTGCGTTTTGAACCCACTCTATTCAGTACAGCAAGACAATTGAGTCTTAACGTCGTATAACTGAAATACCAACATATAGTTTCTATATTGTTTCTATATGACATTCGTTTCAACCAATTGGCAATAAAATGTAGAATAATAGAATTATAATGAATAATAGAATCGCCATTACTATGTTGTTGTATACGCATATTTTATTACGCCAGCCAAGTGTGTACGTACATGTTCCAATTTCAAATCCCAGTTTCGAGACGGCGGAGATGCCCGAACATAGCGACCACGACTCTAGTTCCGCTTCGGATATGTCGCACCGATCGCGTGGCAGAACGTGAGTGTCATCTGTGACACACTAGCTTTTTTTTTTTTTTCAACTTTGGTTCGACGTCGTAAGGGCTAAATTGGTCTTTATGAGAATTATTTATCTGTTTAGAAAAAGAATAACTGTCCGATAAATAACATTTATTATAAAATTAATATACTCGATGATTATTATATGCTGTGTGTGTATTTCTTATATTTAAATTCGTATTTCATAATTGAATCATCTGAAGATAAATCAAAAAAATAAAAAAAGCGATTTTAACCGAATAGTACGAAATACTAAATTTCGTGTTACAGCACATATTCCTTGGTTTCTCTTGATTTCATTGGCTCAACGCGTATAAAATTGGCCCTTACGACTTTTTTTCTTTTAAACCATTAGAATATTATTAATAATATATTAAAATATTTCTATCTGACGTTTATTTTTTAATATTTTTTAAAAATATACATGACAAATGTTATCGAGTTTAAATTGTACTGTACAATTGAATTCCTTGAAACAGAAAGAGATAGGTTATTTATTTTTTTATAATTTCTATTGAAATTAAAGTACATTTAGTAAAATAATGATGTAATTTCGATAGTTCGGGCCGTCGGCCGTGCCCCTTCGTAGAGAATTACGATGATTATTGGGATGGCGATCTGTATCGAGGCCGGCGTACACGATATAGGTGAGATTAAATATGTACGAGTTATTTTATATAGAAAATTATATGAAATAAATGATAAATATATCAAAACACACATTTTCATAGGAAAAATATAGGATTTTTTTTAAGAAATAATGAACAAACTTTATAGAAAATCGATAATTTATTACAAAGCTGAATGTGTAGTCTAATCGGACTGCCTTAAGTAAAATGACGTAACTCTTAGACAATATTTAAAATATTACATTATAAGAAATATTCTTTAAAATGATATAATGCTACAGAATCATTATTACTTTGGACAAGTAAAATGTCAAAATATAAAAGCTCATATATTATCTACTAAGTTTAATAAAGTAGGTCCATTTTGACTAGTATTTAGTTAATAAAGCCATATTTTGTAGCGCTCCGTCTACATCGTCGGCGCCAGTACACGATATATATGGATTCGACGACAGTATGTCCGAGTCCCAGTAAGTTGAATACATAAAATAAATATAATATTATATTCAAGTATATAATCATATTTTCAATTTGTTAGAATTAATAGAAACGCGTGATTATCTTAAATAAATCGTACTTTGTAGAGCGTCGGCCTCGGCGTCTACATCGCGGTCTTCTTCGCGTCCGTATGAGCCTCGTGGACGCTACAAGTGAGTTCATGTATTCGATGTCGTTTATATATAAATATATATATATCATATATTTATCAAAATTTTGCACTAAAGAGATAACAAGATACACATATATACGTTCACAGAAAATTGATATATTAAATGTGTTTTTTTACTTTTATTGTATGTAATAAAATACAATTTTTTTGAAAGAAATATAAATTTATGAACTGTTTGTTGTTATCTTTATAATACTTGGCTTTACGTTTATAATACGTTTACGCTTACCGTTTTTTTTTACACGTTTTTCGTCCGGCTGAATGTCCGCTTTAGTATTTTCAGTTGATTTTTCATTTGCGTTTTGCAATAGAATTTCTTTTCACTATATAAATCTATTTATAATAATAAATGTTATTTAAATTGGTATTTTTTTTACGTGTGCAAAAGTTGTTATATTATAGAAAGAACAGTCAGAAATATTTTAATCACGTAAACAACGACTTGTCAAAATTTTACATTTTTCATTCTAAATTTTAATGTATCGTTTTTTTCAAGAAAAATACAAATGAATTGGCGAAAAGAAATGATAAAAGTAAATAATATGAAGAATATTTCGGACTATATTTATTTTTCATCGTCGATAGTACAATAGAACTTGGTTTTATAGTCCTCCTCGGTCGTCGCGCCCGGAGCGTTCGTACGACAGCCATCGTGGACGACGCAAGTGAGTAATTACATGTATAGGTTTATATGACTATAGGAGCTTGATATGGAATAATTAAATGGAAATTATATTCGTTTTGAAGTTTTTTTTTGTATTTTGACAGAATAACGCGATTTTACAAATTTGCACTATTTTTTTAATGTTTTTTTTTCGTTACAAAAAAATCCAATAGTTTTTCGTTGTTTTTCAGCATTTAATAATTTCGTTTTTTTTTGAGCAAAGGACTTGTGTTTTTTGTTTTTGAACGTGTCTTTTATTCTTTTGGAAATATAATGATATTTACTAAATCTTTCTTTTGACAAAATAGACAAATGCTATGTGTAAAATACTATATAGGGTATACTTAGGTATATTTAAATTAAAAAAATCCAATATTCGTAAATTTTGTTTCATAGCGCTACATCCACGGTCACTTCGTCGCGCTCGGACCGTAGCTATGAAAACAGACATAATAAGTGAGTTTACTACTATAGATTATTGTGTCGTTTATTTATAGAATAATGGAAATTTATAATTTTATACTGGAATTTGGATTGTTAATTACATAATATTAATCGTTATGTTTCAGTCATAATCTACTGAATTGATTTTGACTTAAAATATGCCTGTTGTGATTATTAGAAAGCTGGCAGGGGAGGAAGGGGAACAACTGACCTACTTGCCCCCTGATACGAATAATAAATAAATAAACGATATTTAGGCATAATTGTTTCTATAACTTTACCCACGGTACTTAATTCGTACTTTATAGTCCGTCGGCGTCCTCGTCGTCTTATCGTTCAGATCACACCCACCATCACACGTATCGTGGGTACCGTGGGCGCCGCACTCATCGTGGATCTAAGTAAGTCCTGTGACAATTTAAGTGCTGGTATTTTTGTATCTATTTGGATGGGATTGCAAATTTGTTAAGTTAAATGATTTCTATTGATAATTGTTTGACCTAACATACGGACGTCCCTACGTCGTAATTGTAATCTCCGGAGTAGGATATAATAAAAAAAGATATTATTAATAATTAGACTCATATTTGCACAACTCATAATTTCACAAATTTTCAAATATAATATATACTTCATAAATATATTTTATCGTATATATGAAAGCAGCAGAGGATTATTATTACACAAAATTAGCGTTGTTTCTTTACTTAATTCTCAAAAGTAAGTTGAGTGAAGCGTACGGTTACCTAATCGTTACTATTATTTCGTCTTAGTAACATTTCTTAATAATTAATGTAATTTTACATTTGTACATTTGGACATAGATGAAAATGGGCTAAAATGGTTTATTTGATGAAAAGCTGATGTAGGTACACTCGCTTTTGCTTAATGCAATGGAACTCGGAGAGATTTCCACAATTTGGAGGCCGAGGGTCCTCGTGGTACTAACATATTCTCAAGTAATACACATATATAATTTAATACATTAGATGTCTTCGCTTTAGATTAACTGAATGAGATCTACTGACTACTATATTTTCTATTAGTAATGGAATCGTATATATTTTACATTAAACTTCAATTTGGTCAATTAATTTGCCATTTTCTCAAAGGCAGTATTGATTTTTTTTAGTTTGACTGTTTTGAATTAAAGTTATTGAACAAATATTATAAATTGAAAATATTTGTTTACAATGTACGTTTTATTTTTATAAAATTTTAAGTTTGAAGTAATAAAAAATGGGAATAAATCCTATACTTGTATTTTATATATATATATACTACATTTTGCTTAAATGTCGTTTTAGCTCGTATAATACATATGTGGCATATCTAGGACTGTATTTGCTGATCTGATTCGCATCATTGCTTAATATATAAAAAGTATTTACATTCACTTACTACTAAATGTTGCTAGAATTGCTTATTTTATAGCCAGCCGTCGAGTTCTAGTAGGATGCACATCCACCGTCGCTTGATCCAAATCTATCGTAACAGGTACAATTTCAAAGTTATCTTTTCTTTGAGAGGTGGACACTTAAAACTTAATCTATTTTTGTACCTATAGTCTTAAAAGTTATAGTAACATTCAAAGACGGTAATTGGCTGTAAGAAAATATAATAAGAATTATAATGTAACACATGGTAGACGAAAGCATATACTGTTTTTTATGAGTACAATTTTTTTATTAACAAATTTAACATTTGTGACAAATTAAAAATTAGTTACAGATATAATTATATATCCACAATTTACGACTTATTAACATATACAGTATATACACATATTTTTCATGAACTACAAGATATATTTAGCTCATTGCTGCCTAAAGTAATTTACCTTTATTTTAAAATTTTTGATATAGGTTTGGAGTCTAAGCATTTTAAAATTTGTTCTATAATATTTAGTAGGCAAGTGACCCGTTACCTTGAAAATATAATATTTTATATGTAACAAGTTTAATCGTATAATAAAATTTACGATATTAAATATATTTAAGCGTAAACTTACTTCTATTAGCCATCCCGGAACATCTCGTGGTTCCCGTTCGGATATTCACGGCAATCCCAATGGTCACAACCACTACCATTTTAACGGAAGGCATAACAGGTGAAAATATTTATGAAATATTTAAAGCCTCAAATTTATTGTATGCAAAAATCCTATAATAAGAAAAAAAAAACTATATTTCTACTTAATTGTGAACAAAATAATTTAATATTATTCTAGTATTAAATTACATTTTTATAGAGGAAGCTCGGGCAAATGTTCTTAACAATTTAGGCTGTAATGGAAACACCAATATAAAATATAAGTTCGTTATTAGGTTAGTTGGCTTTTTATTTCATTTTATTTGAACTGCCTATTCTGAGACGTGGAATACTGATGACGTAGGGGCATTTATTTAAATATAAACTATAATACAAATACTTGTATGTGTCGTATTTGTATTATAGTTTATATATAATTTATTTGCAGAATTATTGCATCCTTAACAAAATACACGTGAAAATAATTTATAAGTATATTTTTAAAAAGTAAAATATTTTTTATATGATATTTATAAATATTTCTGGAGGAATGATGAGCATATGAACAGAAAAAAGCTTTGATAATAATTTGACTGCAAAAATATCATGAAAAAGTAATGAATCAAAAAACAAAGACAAAAACCAACAACAACAACTTTTAATGTATTTTATGTTTAATATTTAAAGCCAATCTGCCTTTTCATATCAACGAAATATTGTGTTTTCGTGTCGTATTTTGTTATTGGATTTTTTTTTAACTTTATTATTTAGATTCGATTTTAGAAAATTTTGTCGGGCATCGACCGCAATTGCCCGGACTTCCCCTATTATTTAGAGCAATCCTTATAATTATAACGCTTTCAAACATAAAGCTGAATAAAGTAACTACAGCTTTGTAAATCTTGTTATATACCAACTAATCACGTTTAAATAACATTTCTACCAATCGTCATAAGATTTGAGTCGCCTGCCTTTTATTTCATTGTCCATACATTTACATGCTTAGCGCGCACCTGGGCGGTCGCCCTGAGCGCCAGTTGATTGGAAACTGTTATGGAAGCATAAGGTAAATGCGTAAGATTTTTTTTTGTAAACATATCAACGTTATTAATTTTTATTCTCTTAGTCGATAAATATATAAAAATATATATATTTTTTTATCTAAAATGAGTTAAAAGTCAACTTATGCATATATTTTATAAACGTTAAGAACTGTTTCTAATACAATTTAAAACTAGCTATAGCTCCGATGTCCAATATCGGCTTGACCCGCGGGCCAATGGCATCGTCCGCCGCTCCTCGCACAGGGGCAGAGCCCGGTAAGGCCAAATACATGTTATAGGACCTATTATAAGGGTTGCCAGGTTGTCAAACCTAACAGCCGGATAAAACAGCTAGCCAGTATTGCCAGCCATTTGGCTAAAAGTTCTGGATGCCATTCATACTCGAGGATTTTGTGTCGACAAATGAAATTTGTAGCGTTTAAACCGGAGTTTTTTTCCATGATTTGACATGAATTTAGTTAAATTCTAATGAAAACAAAATAAAATGTAACAATTTAATTAAATTGAAAATGGTACAACGGTCAGCTTTTGATTTTGTCAGGAATCCGGCTTTTCCAGGCACCTGGCAACGCTACCTATAATATAGGTGCATGTGCGGTTGTTGTTACACTCATAGATATGTCGTATTTAAGTACTTTTAGCGCTTTTTACACTCTTATCACCATCACTTTAATTGTTTTATTTTCGTTCTTCGGATATCTTATTTTTTTATTGAATAGTCTAGATTTTTGTATCGATCTATCTTACTACATCGGACTTCAGCATTTACACTGATTTAGCCTTACTTTAGAGGTTTGTTTTGCCTTTTTTTTCAACAAAAATTTGCATGTTGATGTGTTTTTTTTCTTTAATGGTAAACATGTTTCACTTATATATGTGGCGTTATTAGGCACAACCATCGCAACAACCACACAAACGAGAACAACCACAACAACCCGGCCTCGCCCCCGTCGCCGGATGATGGCAGTAATCTAAGATTCGTAAGTATAATATAAGTGAGAATTTGATAATAGATGCCCAAAGTTTCGTCGTTTATATAACTAAACGTGTCTGTATGTAGATATCATTTATTAAATTGGTTTTAGTAAGAATATAGGATGTTAGCTACGTTTGGCTAAAATTCAAGTTATAAGCTTGCTTTGTCATTACTAGTCGATATAGACTTAGTTTTGCTATATTCATTCATCTATTTATTTATTTAAGATTTTCATACAGCATTTGTAGATATATTTATGTTTTATCAAAAACAAAATTAACTATTTTGCAAAATTTCTACTGAACGGTTTATTATACGAATTATACCTACGTTATACATAAGACTATTGTGACTATATTTAATTTTTGTTTTTAACATTCACATCTGTTTTTGAGCTATAATATTAGCTGTCATCGTCGGAATTGTAAAGGTAATCTATTAATTTCACGTAACTACGCAGCTTTTTGCGGCCGTTGTACAAAAGTATATATACGCTTCTAACTTGCCTTATCGGTGTCTGTGTGTTTCATCAGATCATTTTGATTATAAGAAGTAAATAGTGTTGTGAGGAAACAGGCAGGTACCCACATGTATGTGTCGTGTCGTGTCGGTGTGTACACTATATAGTTGGTGGGGGTTCTATTTCAATATTGTTGTAGGTGCCACCTGCGCAGATAGCGCAGCACTGGGGCGAGGACTGGGTACCCACTTTTACTAGGGACTTGCAGCGGCAGAGCGAGTCGTCCGAGCCTTACAGCGATGCGTACCTATCCGGTATGCCGCCGAAGAAACGCCGGTGCGTCCGACAGTCACGACCGCCTACCACTCTGAACGGACTCATTGGTGGTGAGTGCTTTTAAACAAAGCAAACTTTTAACTAAATGTTTTTTTTTGCTGTTTTAACCCTTAATTAGGCGCATGGGGTCAGGGCCACTTGAAATTCAAAAAATAATGTCTTACAGTCTTCAAAGCGTACTAACGCTCTTTCTAGCTTCCCCACTCCCCGCGGGGTACACAAATTATTGATCTCGGCCATGCTAAAAAAAATAGTTTAAAGAGAGGTTTACTTTTTTTTTTTAAATATTCTTAATGTTACAGTAAGTATTTGTTTCTTAAAGTTAAGTATATTAAAGAACTTTATTAATTACTATAGAAATCCATTAAGTTTTATTCTTTTTTGATACTTCTTTCCTAATGTTTTTGGGGTCATTTAAGACCCTATGCGCCTAATTGGGTGATTTTCTTTATGCGCCTAATTAAGGGTTAATAGAGTTTTTCTGATAAATAAGACATTTTCTAATTTGAATTCGATTCTAAGTCTTAATTTATAGTGTAGTTTTTTTTCTGTTGACTCGGCAATATTGGTTACATTGTAGTTAACACTTATTAAACAGAAATTGTTTATAATATACCGCCTAATCTTATTGCTTTTTAACACTACAATATTTACTGATTATATATTCAACATGTAAACTGAATGTAACAGAGAGTGTAGGCGAGATATCAGAGCAGCTCACCTCCCACGAGGAGCTCCGCGCGGCGTTCAGGGAGCACGTGCGGGCGCTGGCGAGGGCGCGCGCCGCCGCCGACGACGACTACGAGCCGACGCGGCTGGTGGCCACCGCGCGCTTCCTCAGGCAGACCAGGTATTACAAGCCTCTCATACGTCAATTTATATATTTTTTTCAGTTTCACGCTGTATCCCGCACACAACAGAGTAGGCAGAGGGAACCTAGTGTTAAGACACGCCGTTCCCTACTTTCTGCCTCCAGAAGGAGGCATTGCGTGTTGAGTGACAGAACTCAACGTCGCGCTTTGCCTCATCACTAGAGCGAAGAAATGGATATATAAATTTAAATAAATATTTCATCTTCTCGAGTGGGGATCGAACCCACAACTGGACTCAACTTAAATTATATTTGTATCATATATGCATAGTATATAAATAAATAGTTATGGGATCTAACATTGTGTTAATAGTTGTCGATTTTATGTTATACTATTAATGAGTGGTATAATATGATGTTCATTACATTCTATTAAACGTGGCGGAAAGTGCGGAACGGAGTGTCTTAACACTAGGTTCCCTCTGCCTACCCTGCTGTGTGCGGGATACAGCGTGAAGCTGATTGCATTATATTAGTAGTTAACATAGGAAGATTTTTCTAAAAAATGATTTGTTTTATGATCTTTATAATGATTTTTTTTTATCTTCACGCTTGCCCTTCTTTATGGGAGTAGGCATCGTGAACGTAATGAAACGTGAGTTGTCTTCTATTGAAACTTACTATATCTCATCCTTCTCCAAGGATTTACTAAGGGGAATTGACAAAATTTATATAATTATAAAACTTTACATTTACATTAAAATATATATAAATTATATTCTAAACCCACAAAAGCTACTTACAAATAAAACTAAAAATACTATTTAATAAAAAAAATCCCTTTTTCCCATATCCAGGCCGAGCACGCAGAAATCAACGGAGACGCAACCGAGCGGCAACGAATAAGGCGCATCCTGTAACGTGGGATGGTTTTATATATATTATAAATAAGTTAAAAAGTTAATTCAGAGTTTGTCGCTTAACATCTATCTTCCTATAATGTCCAGTACGGTCGACGAGTCGTGGCCGCTTTGAAGTTAAGATTTCTCAATTTTTACGCATTGTACACTCGGGATGATAATAATCAGAATTAAGAAAAAAAAAATCAAATTTACACAGCCATCTACACCTAACTCCAGAACGACCACGACTCGTCGATCGCGCTGTACTTGTAACTAAATGTTATTATGTTCTTACTGTAAAGATTAAAATTAAGTGTCTATTTAGTTACCTGTTTTTTGAGAAATGTCGTTTAATATGTACATACATACTGATATACAGTAGGATTTTTTTTTAGTATTTTGATTTAAACCCTATATTTAAATTGGACCTAAATGCGTGGCCCTAAGTGTTTATTTACATATTTTTTAAATTTTATCAGTAACCTATGGACTATCAATTGTAAATAACATGTTTGTATAAATAATAGTAAATATTAGATTATATTACAGTTTTAATCATATTAATGAATTTGAACTTTTTAAACTTTTATGCCTACAATTAGAATCTGTAATATTAAAGTGAAAACTGATAAATGTACATATAATTTGTAAATAATATAATAAGTAAATAAACACCTCTTGTAATAGCTAAAAGAAAATTCTGTTTATAAGATTTGAACCGACGACGTCGGCTTAGTAATTAAATCAGGGCCACCTATTTTTTTTGTATAAAATTTTTTAAAATATTATGAAATAAGATTATAATTAATGATAGAAATAATAATAAACGAAACAGGTGATTAAATCGACACTAAAACACATTTCAAAACAAAAATGGCCTTAATTATTGAGCTTTCAATAAAATCGTGTGAACTTTCAGCCTCATATAATGTACGGCCAAATAGAACTTTTATCCGACTGACTTTCGCGATTTTTTATATTCTATAATATATTTTTTGATATTTTTTTAATAATTGAATTATTTTTATTATTATTGTATTATATTATATTAACTTTTTAACTTCACCCGTAAAGCAGTGATTGAATCTAATGGTTTTTGTCGCCGGTAATTAGATATAAAATTGTTCCCGCAGTATGGAATATGGACTTTAAAAAAAAAAACGAGCGACGGATATACAAAGTGGCAATGGACTAAATCTGTTTAAATATTTTTATTTAAAATAAACATAATATGTGAATATGGAAAAAAAACAATAGTTAATTCTAGTAGTGAAATGACCTTAGGTCTTCGGATTGGTGTTTTAATGGTTTTAATCGTAAAGCATTTTTTTTCATGTAATTACATTATTAAATATTTTTTTAGACTCTATTTATAGAGTTTCACAGTAGTTTTAAATGTTCCATTTCAATGATGAAATTTTTTTATGTATTAAACTATTACCGATTATTATTATATTTATTATATTATGTTATTATAAATATTATTGATATTATGTATAATGTATGATATGTACTTTAGTAATGTAAAAGCTTGAAATGCTGACTTGTTATACTAATCTGGATAACCTTCCTACGATTTTTTTTTAATTTAAATGATTTTCCATTTTTAAAATTGACAAAAGATATTTTATTACCTGCATGTAATTAAAAAAAAGCATTTCAAGCTTGCCTAGTTTCATTCACTTAGGGGAAGCCCATATAGGGAACCTATATATATATACATAATATTACAGTTAAATAATATAACCAATTATTAATTATAGACATTAATTATAGTTGGTGTTATCAATGTTCTAAGCTCAATGGGTGTTAATTATGTTTTTTAATATTAATTTGCAAAATCTTGTTTTCTATTTAATTTTTTTTTCTCTTTCCATAGATCGCTGTATTCGATGTAGGGTTCCTTACGAACTGTCAGTTTAGATAGCATTAGGTAAATGTCAAGTCAAATGTCATTTTTTGTTTTTTTTTTTTAATTATGAATTTTAAAATGCCCATGGCTTAATAAATATTATATTTTTTTTAATGAAGCAAAAGGTTATATATTTTTGCGTGTACGTCTCGTCTTATTGATGGACGTGGGTCTGGTACAGTTGAAATATACGTACCTATCGTGGTTTACGTTGACGCCGTTTTAAATTGTTCTATGGCTCATATTAAATGTGTAAGAAGCAAATGGTGTTTTATTTTGACTCAATTTTTTATGTAATTACTTTTTTTTTTGTGAAATTTTGTCGATGTTTTTGTACTGGATTTCAATCTACAATCAATAAGCTAAAGAGGCCAGTCGTGGCGCAGGGGCACAAAGTGTGCCTGTAAATCGATTGGTTGTGGGTTCAATCCCCACTCGAGGAGATGAAATATTTATTTAAATTTATATTTTCATTTATTCGCTCTGGTGTCGAGGGGAAAGCGCGGCGTTGAGTTCTGCCACTCAACACGCAATGCCTCCAGAATTCGGCAGAAAGTGGGGAACGGAGTGTCTTAACACTAGGTTTATGCTGCCTATCCTGCTGTGTGCGGGATACAGCGTGAAGCTGATATCAATAAGTTAGTAGATGCACTCTACATGCATCGACTTGATGTATAAAGAAATTTGAGTGCATTTTTGATTGATTATTAAATTTATTAAATCTTGATAATATTATCTAAACATTAGTAGCGTAATATTTTTTTTATTTTTTACATTTTTATTCCACGCTAAGGAAAGAAAAATACTTATTAGAACATAAAATAAAATTTTTAAACGTAGCGGGATATGAACCTGTCCAACCCGTCCTCTTTGGGAACCGTCCAAGTGCTCTGACCAACTAAGCCATGGGCTCTCAAAATATGGAACGTAGCTTAATAATTTTCACATAATATCTTGTAATTTATCTTAAATAGAATAAGAAGTTGTATCATATATTTTTTTATGATTACAAATAATAATAAAGTAATACGATTTTACAGTGTTCTAATTAGCGGCATCATGTTTGTAATGAAGGAAATATGTTTTGTGAAATAAATGTTAGGTCACTACTACCGCCATCTATTCGATTTATATAGATATTATAAGACATCTTTTATATTTTATAGAAATAAGTTGATTCCAGTCAAGAGCCATCTTTTGTAAAATTTTAGTACTATTTGAGTCATCTAGGTACTATATCGCTTTATGGCTTCCGCCCGTCGTTGCCTGTTATTTTATAAACTTTAGAATCATTTAGATAGATAGTATACTGTGTCTGTGATATATGGCGAGTAAAAAAAATCACCGTCAGGCTGTATCTCGCATACAGGGAAGGCAGACGGAACCTAGTGTTAAGACACTCCGTTCCCCACTTTTTGCCGATTTTGCATGGCATTGCGTGTTGAGTGGCGGAACTCGATGCCGGGATTTTGCCTTGGTGTGCCAGAGTGAAGAAATTAAAATATTAACTAATAATTCATTCCCTCGAGTGGGAATCGGACCCATAACCGTCGCGTTGCAATCGGACCTATACCCCTGCGCCACGACATTCTCATACGAGTGGGTGATCAAATTTTACGTTTTAATTCGCCTCGTTATTATTTCACGTTAATTTAGAATAAAGTTAGTAAATAGATAATGTTAGCTTTAATAACATAAAAAAAAAATAAATCAGCTTCACGCTGTATCCCGCACACAGCAGAGTAGGCAGAGGGAATTTAGTGTTAAGACTCCGTTCCCCACTCTCCGCCGAGTTCTGTAGGCATTGCGTGTTTAATGGCGGAACTCAACGCCGCGCTTTGCCCCGGCACCAGAGCGAAGAAATGAAAACATAAATGTAAATAAATATTTTATTTCCTCGAGTGGGAATCGAACCCGCAACCAGTCGATTTTACAGTCACACTCTGTGCTCCTGGGCTATGACTGGCCTCAACAAGATTTATAACATAATATGCTTAAGTAAGAATAAAATCAATTCTGCTCAAATAAAAAACGGAGTAGATTTTATTGTACATGCTTAAATGATACTTCAGAAGATATTATTTATACTACTCATACATACACAATCAATTTTTTTTAGAAAATGGAAATGAAAATACTTGGGTGTTATAAGCAATTTGTGCTTTCAAATGATGCTACGTAAAAATATTGATACCTTAAATATTTTAAAATATATTTAATCAATAATCGAGTGAAATAGGTTCAATTCCTGCTTTTCTTTTTCCTCTTTTTTTGTATAGGAGTACTTTGATATAACATAGGATTTTGTGTAATTTTAAATAACTACGGTTTCCCAAATTTAAATTATTTTCACTTTTTATAGTATGAAATAAATTAATATCTAATAAATTAAGTAAATACTTTCACGAAACAATGTCACAAGATTGTAAAAAAGTATTTTATAAGAGGAACATGTGACGAAGTTGTGTAGAACTTATTTTATTTTCGTTCATAAGAACTTCAATATCTAAACACGCTCGCTGCAGCGCTCATAGTGCTGGAATATACGATTTGCATTTTTTTTATTTGATTTGAACAGAATTAAAAGTGGAAAGAATACTTTGTCACATAATAACAATTAGGCCAGTCGTGGCGCAGGGCGCGGGGTGCGACTGTAATCACGACGGTTGTGGGTTTGATTTTCGCTCAGGGAAATGAACTATTAGTTGTTAATATTTTGGTTTCTTTGCTCTGTTTACAAGGCAAGGTGCTGCGTTGAGCTCCGCCACTTAACACGCAACGTCTCAAGAATTCGGTGGGAAGGTATGGGAAAGGAGTGTTTTAACACTAGTTTCTCTGTGTCTACGATGCTGTCTGCGGGATACAGCGTGAAGCTGATAAAAGTTAGTATAGGTTCCCCATTTTCCACTTCTGCACTTTTGGAACTTTTGCCACATATACACTAGTAATAAAATATCAGACTGATATTTAAAATAAATGACAGAGGATATTGAATCTTATTAATATGAATTTTATTATAATATGAAGTTTAGATTCTATTTTGCTAAACTGTCAGTAGTAGCCGTAATGGTTCGATAAATTCAAAGGAGGATGAAGGACAAAGTACCGGAAATAAGAAAACGATCATACCTTTCGATGTCGATGACGCTTCATAATATACTTTTATACCTTTATAGTTTCTAAAAAACTAGACTGTTATATTATTTAAATTTGTCTGTTTGAAATAATATTTTTTTTACTATGCTTAGGTTACTGAGTTAAAGACTTGGTAGTCTTTTTTTTGTTTATATTATATCTATATAAAAAAGGACAGTGGTTCACTATGCGTTATGAGTGGTAGAATCAGCATGTTTATCTTGTCAAGGAAAACGACATTTCCTTTAAATTTAAAATTAACCCTAATGGGGATTGAACTCAACCATCACAACCATCCTGTACACATCTATAGATATTGCAGCTGCGCTACCTTATACCTATTATCTAAAGAAAATATCTCATATAAAGGTTATTTCGAAATATAATAAATAATAAATATCGTGTATGTAAATATGACGTTCAATATATATAGCGTTCTCGATATTGATATTGGATTTAACATACAATTGCTTACTGTTGACTTACTCCTCTTTATTTACCTGGTCTTGTTTATCAGCTTTATTTGTTTTGAGATATAAAGAATATTCACATATAATTTTATGAAAACGTACTTTTATAAAGTTGCTTCACACTTTTTTCTGTAGTGTAAGTAGTGGGAACCTAATGTCAAGATTCTCTGCTTTCCGCCTAGAGCGCTCATTTTCGCTTGGTTGTTTGTTATACAGCATTTGAGGAGTCACTGAATACGAGTTGTCGATTTAAAAAAGTATGTAAGGCAAAATAAATCTAAGGTAAATCAGCTTCACGCTGTATCCCGCACATAGTAATGTAGGCAGAGGGAACCTATTGTTATGACACTACCGTCCCCCACTTTCCGTCAAATTCTCGAGGCATTGCTTGTTGAGTGGCGAAACTCAACGATATATATAGATTTAAATAAATATTTCGTTTCCACGATTGGGGATCGAACCCATAACCAGTTGTAATAGTACCTCAATGTAATATAACTAATGAAAACAATTCATTTCTCCCTGTAGGTATCGAACCTACATCCACCACGTTTACAGACAGAGGTTCCACTGCGGCACCATAGCCTTTTTGTATATGGTGACTTTCTGGTTTGATATGCTATAGGTTTTTTAATTTTTGTTAGTATAAGGTATTTTTTTTGGTAACAAGGTAGCAGTAGATATAAATATGTTGAGGAAAGTGAAGATATCTCCGGCTTCCTACCATTCTTCATTTTTCGCTTGATCAGAGTTAAATGATCCTACGACATGTTTTATGAGATCAGATCGAGATTTTTTAATTTATCTTGCAATTTATTTTCTAGTATTAGGACAAGTTTGGAAATTAAAGAATTCAAGTGAACTTTTAATTTAAATGTCTAAATAATTCGTACAATAGTGCATGAGGTACATGTATAAAACGCGACAATTGTAGGTTCCTCTTCGTGGGAAATGAGACACATATTTAATATTTTAAATTTCTTGCTCCAGTAACGAGACAAACCGCAGCGTTGTGTTCCGCCACCCAACAAGCAATGTCTCGAGAATTTGGCGGAAAGTGGTGTCTTAATGTGAACAGAGTGTCTTAATACAAGGTTACCAGGTTCCCTCTGCATAGCCTGTTATTTGCGGGGTGCAATAGTACTAAATATATCACAATCTACAATGGGACAACAAAATGAAACACCACATTGGATTTTTTTAATTTTTATTCATTTCTACTTCCACGTATACACAGATCGAGCGACAACAAAATATATCTATCAAGTTAAAACATTCAATAATATATTCATTTATATATTTGATTAAGTACAATATAGCTATGCGCAACGGTAAATATTGTTAATTAATTATATTTCTAAACATTTTTGCATAAATCTCTTCATATAATTTATTTAATAATTAATATGTAACATCAAAACTACGGAAACATGTTATGTAGAGAGTTATTTAGGATATTTTTTTAACATACATATAAAGAGTTTAAGTATTCAGATATCCTTACATCTAATCACAGTAAATATTAATATGTGGTATCTACTGATATTTATTTTGAAACGATATATCGCAATTACTATAATAAACGGTTAAAGATACATCAAAGATACATTTATTTAGATGCAGATGATATTTAATATTTGTTTAAATATAAACTTTGAATAGTTATGAGTATGTATTACATTATGGAACCTAGTCCGCTGGAGACATTACACGAGTCTTCAAAAAAAAATTGATTAATTCTTCATTTTCATTGAGGACCGTGTAATACCTCCTCTGTACATTTAACAATATGTTCGAAGAGAGGAGTGTGACATGATAAGATTATATCTACATATTGTCAGTGACGGGTGAGTTTAAAGCTTTAGGTTGTATAAGTAAAGAGATATAAATTTATAGATGTATAAAGAAAACTCTCCTAAAAAATAAAAAAAAATAAGAAATAGAGTCTACAGTAGTTTCGTAAGCTCACATCTTAGATTAGAAGAGGCCCTCGCTTGGAGCGTCGGGTCGTAGAGAAAATATAGGTGGCCGCTACGCGCGTGTCTACGGCGTAGCGGCCGCACTCCGTAGAAAGAGATCACAAGGTAGCACAGACGCGTTCAAGTCTTACAAAGTTATTTAAAGTTTAAACTATACTATTTTAGTATATTTAAAGAGAAAACTTTGGAAACGGGCAAGAGAATAAAACGTATGTATATATATAAGTATACAGTATAAGTAACACTGACCAAACGCCATAATCGTCAGAAGATAGATGCAAAAAATTCGTACGATAAAAATGTTAAATAGAGAACTTAATCGACCTATTTCAACTGTATTTTGCCCTTCGAGTTACTATTCCACATTACCAATACAATACCGTAGTGACTAGGCACTATACCTTATGACGTTAGATTAGGAAACTAAATACTTTTAATTAAAGTCGATCAAAGTTAAATTCATAAAAAAATTGAAATATATACATAACAGATTTATTATTGCGAACTAACAAGAATATTATCCCACAAAAAACCTTAACTACATCACTTTGCTTACACGAAGACTTTCAAATCTTGTTCGAGATCTAATACCCGCTCCACTTTCATTTTTAAATATATTTCATATATATTATGTACATATAAATATAATATGTTATATTAGTATATTATAATTATTTTATATAATTTATATAGATTATATGTAAGTTCAATAACAATGAAGGCAAAAAGTTTCTTTGAAAGATTCACAACGTTAATATATTATAATAATTATTTATAAATATAATACGAGAGTCTTAAACACCGATCTATACAGTTTATTCCTATTTCTCACTTTCTGGACATTCTTAACCTAGCATCGTACGATGTACGACGATTCCTTCTAAGCTTCACTTGCAAATAAAGAAACTAAAGAATATTTATTTCAAAATCAATTAACTTGAATTTTATATATTTCTTAAAATTTAATAAAAAATATATATAACAATCCAATAAAACAAAAGTTTGGGCTCGGTACTTAAATTAGATTTTAAAAAAATGTTTTATTTTGCATTGTAGATAAAAATCACGAAATATTAATAAAGACAGAATGCCAATTTTACATGAAATAAAAACAGAAAAAAAAAACCAAAATAAAGAAGAAAAGAGATCTAAAAATTAAGAATATCTTTAAAATCACAGACCGTTTACTAGATTTTATAGTTTAATGAGTATGTATGGTGACCTGACCATGTCCACTTTTCTACACTCAAATTTTCATCCCTTCCATCTCTTCCAGCTTTACAACTGACTGTTAGGATAATATATTGTAGCGCTATCTGTTTGTATTTTAAAAGCCAATTTGTTATTGAAAAAAATTAAATAATTTAATATAAATTTAAACGCGTTACATTCGCTTTTATTCTTTATAAAATTAAGCTTCCAAATACATTAAACCACGACGATTCCCTCAAGATTTTGTAAAAAACAAAACTTTGTAGGTTTCATTGTAGGTACGTGATAAGTGAGTGCAAGCGACCATGTCATGTTATATGGGGCGTGTGCGGCCAGTCACTGGTGGTGGTGGTGGTGGGACTCTATCTCGTGGTCATGCAAAATTTGAACGCCAAAGATAATAACCGATTACGAGTCCTCTGAAGCGTGTACAATGGTTGGTGAGTGGCGCATGTAGTTTTAATGTTTGAATGTTTTAGTGCAGGGAGCGCGGTGCGGGCGCGTCGTCGACCCGCTCCCATCTATTATAAGATAATAAATATACTCCCTCCCGTTCCCTCCCTCTACACTCTTTACGTACGCCCGGAAAACAGCTGGTGCTGGAAGCAACCACAAACACTCATTAAAACCTACGCCCCAATATAGGCCCCGGCCGAGTTATTAGCGCCGCTCGACTCGATCCTCGTGTTATCGTGAACTTGGCCGGTTGAAATTTAAGATAATCTTTCACTTATTTAATTTAAATTTAACAGAAAAATAAATAAATTTATATTTTAATAAATTACATTTACGAAATAATTTAAAACATTTCCAAAAACTTGTTAAACAACATTTAAATATCAAATTAGTAAGCAGTCGAGTCGAACAATACCAATAATTCAATACCGGGACAGTACCGGGGTGGTCGCGACCCCCGCAGTCCGCACGAGCTACGACTAGACTACCGAGCTACACACCGCACTCACAAGCCAAAGCAAACTACGGGGATTATGATATATAATATAATGATATTTTATTCACTATTACTTAATGGATCGAAGAAATAACGGAATTTATATAAATAATGTTCTGATTCAATGGTACCAATGGTAAATGTGAGTACCCACAAACAAACAATAGGTTTTAGATGGTCATTCAAATGCTTAAATTTAAAAATAAAAAGAAAATGCAATTAATCTTGAAGGAACCTGTAATAGTCATTTATTTTAAAATATTTTGTTTTTTATTTTTTTTATTCAATTTAAACTGAAGTCTTTTGTCAGATTGTCATTGTATTAACATAAAATAGTATTTTATCATTTGTATGAATAATATGAAAAGAATAATTTACTTTGAGCATCAACATTATAGGTAGAAAAAGAAATAAAAATGGTAGATATAATATCAACTAATATATGTAAATATATTATAAATATATACATATGTATGTACATATTGGATTTAAGTCTAATCTCTATATATATATAGCGTTTACTTGGAAATATATGCAAGATTTCAGAATTATACTATAAAGACGTGCATTAAGTCAAATTGTTGCTTTCCAGTAAGAATAGATTTTATATATTATGTATAGCACAATCGAGTAGCTTTAATTAATTTTTATTTAATGTTATTATTGAATATATTTAAATATTTGGAGCTTTTTAAAAGCCTGATTTTGGCACGTAACGTCGAGCCCAGGAGTTGGGTTCTAATAAAATTCTCATCAAATTAACAAAAGAAGAAGTAATCTTCATATAATCTTCAATACAACAATATCATATCACAGCACATATACAACACTCTACAGCACGACGTCACTTTGGTGACGTCTCTCAATACTTTTATATTTCAAATATTTAAATTGTCTAAGTGTTCAATATAATTGGACATTAAATTCACGTTTGAAATCAATGTAGGAGTGATATGTCCACATTATATCAATTAAAGCTTTTCCAATACCAGGTTTCGTCTTACCGCAACATACATTAGAAGTACAAAGAAAATTTAGATAGTTTCTAAAAAGCGAATCAGTCTTCATTTTGGAAACACAAGTGAGTTTTTTCGTTAACAAGAATAATATATAATAGTGGATCTCAAATGCAAACTAATGTGACGTCGACACTTGACAACAGCGATGGTAGAACTACTGAACATGAAGGGATCGACAGGCCTCAACCCCGCCCACTCGCCCGGCGGACTGTGCTGTGGCAGTGTTTACACACATCCGCGAAGGACTTGTTGGGGTTCGGATATATAAATACGAGACAAGACTGCACGTTTGAGAAGAACTAAATGAAAATTAAAATAAACGGGGACGTAACTTAGAGGAAAAACTTAATATCACAAATGAAGTTCATTATAAAAAAAACACATTTATTTAATTTTTAAACAAAATATAGGCGCATATTGTATATTTTGTTCAAAAAACTTATTTATTTATATTTTCATTGAAATAAAATATTGTGGAATTACAATATTTTATTAAAAAAATATAAACAATAGCTTTATAATAATAGAAAATAATAGTAACAACAGAAATATTAGGTAGCAGTGGGGAATCCTTTACGACTGTGTAAACATGTCACCAAGAAAATCAGGGCGCCTTCAGTCCGCTGTAGTTTTAAAGTATTATGGTGATTTTACACGCTTGGTAAGGCTTGGCAAGCGTCCACACACACAAGCGTGTAAAGAGAGTGCTTGGCCTGGTTTGCGAGAGCTAGACTATTGTCGACCAATGCCAGATATGGGCACAAAGAAATGCGTGTTGGCCGGTGCCGGTCGTGTCTTCAAATCAATAGGGTAGACGTCGTAAGCTAACGCTTATACCCCCGTTATCGCCTGGAGGTTGTGGAGGCTTGCCAAGTATGTAAATGCACCATAACGAGTGGGTGAGATTTAACGAGTCAGAGTGATATTTAAAGAGGGGCACTTCCTGACTGCCATCGCAGTGTGCCGCAGAGCGCTGTACCCTGCGGACGTGGCGCCCTGCAACGCGCCCCAGGGCTGTGGAGCGTGCGGTGCACTACCATGGGAGCCGACCGGGAGGTGCCTTACCATGCCGCTGCTGATCTGCTGCAGGATGCCGGAGCCCTGGGAGCCGCTGAGACACGTCGACGGCCGCCGCGAGCGGATCGACTGCATCGATGACGTCAGCAAGAACGGAACGCTCGATGACGTATTCGGCATCGAACCACCCTACACCCATCATATTATTGTAATTTCTGCCCTAACAACCAAACTACGCTTCGAACTCCATTCCATTATCCCATGCAAGGGAATTTCAATTGTGCCCAAGAAAAAGTTCATGCGAGATGTGTATTGCTATATGTATGTATGTACCGCACAAGTGGTAGTGTAACGGTATATACGACAGGTATTTTTGGTAAATTGAAACATTGAATTCTTTGTAATACAATTGGTATATGTAGGTATAATTTCATTTTAAAGTACTCATGAAAAGGTTTATGAAATAAGAGACATTAATAGTTATTTATTTCAAAACGGACAAACATTTCAAATAAATATGTTGGATAAACTTAGTTTCAAGCATTTTTCAAGCGGTGGGAATAGAGGAAAATACAAATTCAAAGAGTAATACTTAAAAATATCTTGTCGAAATTAATGACAAGAACACAACTTACAATTCACAAACAGTGCTCGTACCTAAAAGTAATTAATCGGTAGAACGTACTACTGCATGCCGTCAAATGTACGTATATATCTCAGCGCTCATGACGAGCTAACTGTCGTGTGTATTATAGAATAATTAATAAACTAAACTACTGACTTAGCTGCAAGGCACGAAGATGTTGCCGTTACTGTAATTCGACTGATTTGTTTTAGATCTAGGACTATAAATAATTTAGACAATTCTATCAGTCGGTGTATAAAGTATTCACGTATTTGGGCAACATCATAGTGACGTTAAATGCGATGACGGCGGAGTACAGAAGTCGTAACTGAACGACAAACATGTAAGAGAAGATCATACTCACGATCATGCTCCGTGCAAGCTGCGTAGAAGAACAAATAGCAATAGTATATGAGACAGCGTTTATCATTCGGCCGCAGCCACGAGATGGATGGAGTGATGACATTGAACTGATTCCCTTAACACTTATTAAAACATAAAGTAAGCGCTAGCAGAGCCGAGAGCTCCTGTCGACTATATACTTTCATTGAGACGTGTAAGTGTTTCCACGTTACAGTCTCACGAAAATCTTATGGAAATGATTGTGTTATATTATCAATTTAAAATTTTGAATACACTTTTTACAACTAATTTATTAAATAAAGTTATTTATTGCCAATTATATAGTCTAAAACACAGCATCGACGAGGATCCTTTGGGAAGTCGAAGATAAATAGCATGGTTGCATGGCACTGATAGCTGGGAGGTCGCCGCGGCGAAGTGACAGGCGTCATGCATCGCGAGTCGTTAACAGTACAGAATGACCAGCATGCACCACTTCATTATTGTTGAAGGTTAAGTTTCCATGTCGGAACGGAAGTAGTAGTAGCAGCGATGTGATGCAATGAGAGACATGTGACAAGACGCCAACCAGGTTCGTGCAGATGGGCGTGTGTGATGGTGATGATGAGAATGACGCGATCTCTCCCAGTCCGTGTGGGAAGAAGACCCGACCGCAGAAGAGAACAGTCCACATCAATGTAAGCCGGTTCAAGTTGACATTCAACATAGGATTCGGGAACACGTTGCGAGGCGGGTTTGGGCGGTATACATCACTTACAACGCAATGCGAGGTGGATGGCACGGACAGGCTCGAGCCTGAGCCGCCCCGCCCTCGGTATTGGTGGACCTGTCAAAATAATACCGTCACCATCCCGTCTTCTGCTCATAGGTACTTATAGCACGGTGATTATTGTACATTATTAAATGTGGCAAATGATATGTGTTGAGTCATTAAATGAAGTCATTGGTGGCAGTCAAGCGACTTACAGTGGGTGGTGATAGGTTCACAGCAGATCCTCGGCGCTCCTGTGGCCCGATACTGGAGTGCCGGCGAGTTGGTAGCCCGGTGGTGCCTCCGGGGGTGCCGCCAGGGGACGAGGCGCAAGATGGCGCAATCTTAATCTTTGGAGTCATCAGAGTATTATCAGATAAACGACGGTTCGGAAAAACACTTGCGACGCGCAAGAAGTTGCTGTCGTTGTTTGTGGAGTTGCTGGATCCGAAGAACCATTGTCCGATTCCTGTACCTAAAACGTTCGTAAACGTGGATTTCTCATATAAAAACAATTTAATACACAAAATGTGGCTTGACAAAGTGTTACACACCTTTGAACCCTCCCACGCTGCCAGTGTTAGCCGTGGTGGTGGTCGGCGGGGCGGTAACCGAGTTCTTACGAGCCATGTCCTCGGCGCTCGAAGTTTTTCGTTGCTCGACTCTCAAGTTAGGTATGTTGAATGGAGGAGCAGTGACATTGTCTGTGCTCATCTGGTGTCTAAGAGCGCGGCGCTCAGGGCTCGGGGCGGCCGGATCCGGCTTCAATTTGAGCCGTTGAGACTTGTCGATGTTTTCCAGCATGTCATATAGTATCTGTACAATTGTATAGATTTTAATACATTCAGGTAGTATTTTTTTTCTTTATTAAAGTTTTGGTTTTTGTTATTGTTTGTTATAGATACAATATTCACCTCTAATACTATGTACACCATTATAAAACTATAAAATGCATTAATAGTAGTGCGTACCAATGCACAGCTTTGTTTAGGAGATCTGGTTATTAAATATTGAGACTGCGGACCTATAGGCCGCTCTAGAGAGGTGGGAAAAAAACTAGTAGTGTGTAGGGTATCTGGAAATATAATACTACTGTAGTATTTGTGCAGTAGCAGTTTTAAATGAACGTGTTTTTTTAAATCAAGCAATGTATCAATTTCAAATTTCCCGTAAAAGAATAGAACATAAAGAAACAGTTAGAAACATTTTACACGATGAATTGCACGTGACAAACAAAGGTCTGTGCGAAGTTGGTGCCAAAAACGCGTCGTCAAAATCTCTTGAAGCGGAATTTGGCTGATAGACGCACTCCAGTGCCCCAACATACCCTGTACTCACCAGATTTGGAACCGTGCAACTTATTTTTTGAAAATCCGATTTGAGTCGATGGTAAAATAATTTTTATAATAAAAATCTTTTTGTAACCAGTCGTTATTTAATAGATAGAACTCGTATGTTATGTATATATATATATATATATATATATATATATATATATATATATATATATATATATATATAGTCTTTTTAAATATTATTATAGCTGAAATTAAAAATTTATGTTTAAAACCATATAAGCATAATAATAAAGTCCACTATATATTTATTGAAGAAATGTATTTATTTAATGCTCTAACTAGCGACCCGCCCGCTTGAACTACATGATTACTCATTTCATAAACACAATTGAGTGACAACTATAATAACTTCTAACATGATTTTTTATTACTTTAATCTTCTAATATCGTAATCGTAATTTTTATGAAGATTTTTCATTGTTTCGAATTAAAAAAATACCACTAATGTCGACACTCATAATAATATACTTTGAGTATTTATACATAAAGCTATTTTTTTCCTATACGTATACATTTTTGTAACATTACGTTCTTTTTACCTATGTAATGTTTTTTGAAACTCTGTTAAATGTGCTGATGTCAGTGAATAATTTAATTTACTGCTCCAGAAAAAGCCTTAAATGTTAAATTATTGATATGGGTAAGTATTCATAATATTCTTTGTAAAATAACTGTAATGATTGCAAATTAACTCCTGTACAATTTTTAAATTAGTTACATATATTACAAGTGAATATACAATTGGTAAATATGTAAATATTACAGAGTTAACGTAGAAAAAATGTTTTTAGGCATTCTTATATAATCTATACAACAATCAACATCTTCGACGAATACTTATTTAGAAAACGTATAAAAATTTGAACGTAGCGAAACTCGAACCCGCGCCTCCTGGAAACCGATCAGGAGCCTTGAGGCGCGGGTTCGAGTCCCGCTACGTTCAAATTTTTATACGTTTTCTAAATAAGTATTTTTCTTTCCTAAGTGTGGAATAACACTAAAAATGTTTAAAAATATCTTCGATGAAGTTCGAGTCGTACTCGTTAACCGAGAGTTGACCAGAACAGTGCCAGTTTTATGAAAATAGAGATTAAACACGATAAGTATAACTTATTAAAGTTTACATTTTGTATGAAATTAAGTACAGATAAAAATTTGTAATGGTTTTTTTCTGTGATACAAGTACAATATATTTTTGGAAAATAATTTTTGAATTTTCCTTTATATGTACCGTAAGTTTTAACTTCTTACCAAATTTCATAATTTTAGATCAGCGGGAAGTACCCTATAGTTTTGATGCAAAATGCGACAAAAAACGAAGCATAAACCCTCGTATCATGATTTAGAAGATGTAATTTGGTGCTCTAACGCCCAATATTAATAAACTATCTCCAACGTCAATCTTAGATTGTTTCATATGAAATGAAACAATGTAAGGGACTATAGACTTGAACATTGAGGTATCTAGCCTCCAAGCAAAATATGGTCTGGTTCTTGAGATACAATTTTTTAGAGGAAGATCAAGTCGTTCTTTATCTCTGTGTTGGATTAATTACGACTTAAACATAAAAACGGCATTTTTTAACTGTCCGAAAAGTTACAGTTTAACTCCAATAACTGGTGCTGTGCATAAAGCATCAGTTTCTGACTTTTAAGTATGCCTCTCATCGATTTCAATCAAAAATACTAAATGTACAGACAAAATATTTTTACTTTTTTATTATATGTACAGATTATATAAAAGAGAAATATTAAATATTATCTAATACGTTTTGAGATACAAATAATATATGTACGTTACAAGAAACTTTTCAAACTTATTTCGTTAATCTTGTCGCAGAGTTGTTATTCAATATACATTTATAAGAGCGAATCCCTTTATATATTGAAAGGAATAAGTTATACAGCTTTTAATAAATGTACAGATTAAAAAGTAAGTAATAAGTCTATACTTTAACGAATATATCGTTATTATAAGAATATTTTATTTTTTATATATATTTATATACCTAGTTCCGCAATATTCCATACAATATAATGTTTTCAAAATATGCACTTATTTTTAGCAGTATGTTTTTAAAATACTACTTTCATGAAAACATATTTTTTAAATTATATTCACTATTTAAACGAAATCTGCTGTGAATTTCACACATTAATATATAACAACACATCGCACACAAAGTCTTGTTAATATTTCAATTGAACTAAAATGTTAAAACTTAATATCATTTTAAAGCTTTACGCTGTAGCATCCACAAAGCGAGAGGGAACCTAGTATTAAAACACTTCGTTCTTCACTTCCGCCGAATTTTAAAGACATTGCGTGTTGAGGGGCGAAACTTAAAGAAGCGCTTTGCCTCTTTACCAGAACGAAGAAATTATTAAATAATATATTCTCTCGATTGAAAGACAAACGCAATAGTCGCGTTCATAGCTAGCAGAGTTTTTATTGCGTTTCCAAACACCTGCCATGACAACCTGCTATTGATAAAGCTCGAAGTTATAATAAAAAAAAATTATAATAAAGGAAAAAAAGGTTAATGCTACAATAATATACCCTGTTTCCAACCCACAAAATAATCTAAAACAAATGTTCTATCCAGCTAGTTTTCTAAGTATATTTCATTAGCAAACAAGCCTCCGTCCTGCTAGGAAGAGTTACAGTAAGCTGTTTAACGTCTAATACGCCTTGTCTCAAGCAAATAGAGCGGTAATGGAGTTGATGCTAACAGCGTTACTGTCCTCCGTATCGGCACTGATCACATTTTCACGGAACAACGGCCTTTTATTATGACGCTATATAATAGGAAGAATCATGCCACTTTTGGCCTATCATAATCGTGAAAATTCAAAGTTTTGTTTCAGGCCGTTTTTTAGGGTTTCGTACTTTTTAAGGGAAAAAGAAACCCTTATACGATCACTCCGTTGTCCATCTGTCAGTCTGTCTGTCTGTCGGTCTGTCAAGACTTTTTATCTCAGGAACGCTTAGAGATATCGAGTTGAAATTCAAACCTTACACTCCGACGTACGATTCCATGATTTCATAATATATATATAATACATAATATATAACATATTTTTATATTTACTTACAAAAAAAAAAAGATATGGCCGCTATAAAAAAAGATATATAGCAAAAACACGTATTTCGACACTATAAATAGAATCAAAATTCATAGGGTACTTCCGGGGTAACCTAGAATTATGAAATTTGGCAGCTAGCATCTACAAGTAGTCCTAGTCCAGGAAAAAAGAAGAAAACTATACATTTGTGGTTAAATCCTAAAAAATAATAGCTTTAAAAGGGTGGGTAAAGCCACTAGTTCAAGTAGTGAGGTATCAGATGAAAGGGCTCTGGCGAAGCTAAACCAGAATTTGAGAAAAGCTAGAAACCTCCAATTTTTGTACGGAACTTTCGGTGCGCGAGTCTGACTAGCGCTTGTCCGGTTTTTTTATTATGGTTAGTCCCGGTTATCGGATTTATAAAATAAATTAGCTTCCCGCAGAGGGAACCTAGTATTAAGACACTCCGTTCCCCACTTTCTGCCGGATTCTGGAGGCATTGCGTGTTGAGTGGCAGAACTCACTCACAGTCCGCGGACCACTGGTTCCCAATAGTGTTGGGCGTTACTGTTATATTTTTATAATGCATTATTCATTATATTATATTTTTCTAACTGTTATTTTAAACTGTTGTAATATATATTATATTATTTTCAACGTAAATATAATACAATGACAAAATGTACGAAGTTCAGACTAATATTTTTGTTATTAGTTATTTTAATGTAAGTAATATTTGGCCTTTCTACCATTGAGTTAAAGTTCATATTTGTGCGAGGTTATACGATGTGAAGTTCGCCATCATTATTTTATTTGACCTTGGCTGGACTCGATGTAGGCCGAACAACTACTAAATATTTCCGATCATTCCCGAACCGAGGCGCCACACGCCATTTTATAGCAGATAATGAATATTTTGACTGTTATTTATAACAGTCAGTGTTGAAAATAAATAATGATTAGAACATTAGAAATTTATAATGAATTATATTATCTGTTATATGTTGCAACCAGTGGTCCGCGGACTGTGGTCCGTAGAAGCCTAAATATGGTCCGCGAACGATTTTAATTTTATGACTGAGGATGGTGAGGCGAAGTTTTTGTTTGATTATCACAGTAAATTTTAATTATACTTATATGTATAGTGGTCCCTGCTACCAAGAATGATATAAAAGTGGTCCTTAATCAAGTAAAGATTGAGAACCCGTGCTGTATATTGATAAAAAATTGCGAATATCAGGAAAAATTTCAAACTTGGGATGTTAATTAATTTGAAATTTAGATAAAATATTTTTTTCAGGTGCTTAGTGTTCCACATAAACATATATTATTTTAATACTAGAATAAGTAACTTTACAAATGTCATTTGATTTAGTGCGATGAACAGTAGTTGCACAGTGGTTGCACTCTTGCAATGGATTATTCTCTGATAATAAGACAAAGCGTTGCGTTAAGTCGGCCATTCAAAACTTTAATTTTAGAAAATTGGATGGTGCATGAGAAAGGAAGCATCTTAAAAATAGGTTCCCTCTGTCTACTCTAGTATACGCCGAATACAGTGTGAAATTGAAAAAAAAAATAACTCTAGACTTACTTCCATTAGAGTCCCAAATTGGTCTAGACTCAAAGAAGGATTGATAGTCTGTGGGGCGAGGGACGGTATCATTTTTGTGGCCATCACGTTGGTCGTGAGTGCAAACTTCCTCTCCAGAAGCATCGACTTGTACAGTTCTGTAATAAAACATACTTTAACCAGTATACTAATATTTCATCTTATAAAATAACAATACAATATAGCACAAATTCGCATTAAATCATTTATAATTTCGCAGTACAGTCGCATTGCTCTAATAAAATTATATCGCTTTGTAACAACTTATAACAATAATAATAGTAAAATGTATGAAATGGATAGAACAAAAAGCATTTAGATTTAACAAAATTTTTATTATATTTGTCAAAATTCTAATTAACACGAAGCTAAATCTAATTTGCTTTTTACTCTAACAATGGTAAAACATCTACTTACTGACAACTCGTGTGATAATATCAGGATCGGTCAGTCTCATGGATAAGAGAGTGGGAATTACTTCTTCCAATATGTGATTTCTTTCCAGACGAAATAGAACTTTCTCGAAGAACCCGAGTATCAAACTAATGACTTTGACATCGCTTTGGTTCTTTTCTAGTAAAATTTTAACTTTGCCCAACACGATGTTGTGCAACGCTCGGTCTGATATGAATTCTGATATGTTTTGGATGGCAATAAGAGATGACGTCTGTAAAAATGTGAACGGTATATATATAATTTTAAAAAAGATATGGCAACTATTAATATTTAAAGATATGAGATTTATTTTAATTTAATTATTGTCACAAATAATAGTAACTTTTACTAGGAAAGAAAAATGGAGTTATATTTGGAAGAAGACAATAAAGTGTTAAAAAGCTTCTATACGAAATGAAATATAAATATTATTTTATACATTACGTAAGTAGATGTAGGTACACTGTTCAGTTACCTTTTCTCTGGAAGAGTACCGTCTTATAATCGCTATATAGGCAACAAATAAAAGTCAAAATTACCAGCATTATTAATATAATCAAACCTGAATGCTATTATTATTATGGTCCATGGCATTATACAGAAGCGGCAATAGCTCGTTATTGGCGTCCTCCCTGGTGCACTTCCTCATGACGATGTGCAAGTTCTCCAGCAGAGTGATGGCCGCCTGTTGGGTCTTCGGCGAGTTCATAACGTGACCGAAGTCCACTGTCCTACATATCAATGTAGTACAACCTCTTTATAATTTATTTTTATGTAAAATTAGATGTGTGATATTTTAAAGATTATTTAGGAACCAGAAATGTTAAAAGACAGTGAAACCACTCAGGTTCTCCTTGTCAGGCTCACCTTTTTTTTAATATTTGAATAATCGTTCTTTTTTAACCACAAATTATAAATATAGTTCATATTTTTAGGTATAGATCGATCAAAAAAGACCGAAGAACCGTCAAAACATTTGGATGCTGACAATATAATATTCAGCGTATTTTTTTTTAAATTACGACATAATTCCATAAAATTTAAAAATGAAAACTAACCTCAACGCAGGTAAAACATGTGAAGCAAATTCTTCCGGAGTCGCCTCATTAGTCATCCATATAACTGGTATTAGTACAGCTTCTAACGTCTCTATACATCTTATTTCTAGTTGCAATACGGGCCACACGTGTTGCCATCGCAGTTTCTGCAATTTCGTTAATAATTCAAACCACTGGCCTACCACTACCGTACTTCAAAACAACGAGCTTCACGCAGCCGCCAAAAATAAACACGTCAGCGAGAATTACCGCATTACAGAACTTTCGCAAAAATATGCATATAATCAAAATAAAACATCGACTGTGAATATTGCAAGAGTATATTTTTATATGAGATTCTAAAGAAGTTATTATAGATAAATGTATCAATAAGCAAACACATTTAGAGCTATTTTTAAATATATCTACATTAAAAGTCAATCACAAAATAAGCCTAATACAAACTAGAATGAAAGTAAGCAGAACAAGCAAATACTCAGATGGCTAAATAAAATGCGATTTGATGTCGATGGAGGAGCAGTGTTAATAGAAAATTTGTAAAAACTCGTAACTTACTACGTATACGTTGCATAAGCTCAGAAGGGTGTTAGCGGAGGCGACAAAACAATATTTTCAATTTATTGCAAAAATAATCAACTTAAATAATTTTAAACAAAATAAATTATTACAAAACAGATTATGGCATTCGAAGATTGAGAAAAATTTAAATGAAAGGTTAATGCCATAATGAGAGTGTGTAGCTTTAAAGTAGCTACGAAAATAACAGGCAACAAATATTATATATAAGTGAGAAGAAAAATTCCCCACGAAAATTGGTCTTTAATATTTTTTAAAAATAGACGGAGACATTTAGCCTAGAAGTTAATAGATATTTTGAAAATTACTTTTTAACCTGTTTTGGTTCAATAAGGGAAGTTTAATGAACGAATTTAGTTTTTTTTTAACGTTTGTTCAAGATGAATGATGGATAAGTGAAAAGAGCACATTTCGTGCTTGATATTATTAAATGACGAATAAAGAATGATAATGTCATTAAATTTAATGGTGATATTTTTAATTAAATAATTTGTCATGTTAAAATAAAATAAATTGCCAATTGTTAAAATAAATAAAAATAAGTGTCATTTTTAGTTGGTAACTTCGGGAATTGGGTTGAGTCTCAGGACGTATATGCGGTTGACGCCTATAATTACGGTTACGCCAGATTTGATTAGCCGCTTTTTGTGATATTTAAGAACCTAAAGACAACATAAAATATATTCAATATTTGAATACATGTTAGAAAAAAAATATTATAAGATTAGATTAGAGATATATCATTGCTATGAGATATCATCAATATCGTTAGTGCCAAAATATCACATAGAAGCAATATGGGATTTGATGACAGAGAATTCAAAATGATAGATCTCTCATATTTTTAAGTTATTTGACTGATTTCATTTAAACTACATGCACCTACGATTTAACTAAAAATCACAAAAATGGACTAATCTGGTCTGTGATATCAAAAACATATTTTCTTTAGACCGTATTCTTAATATTTTTTTGTGGACTCTGATAGTCTCAATAATATAAATTGTAAAAAAATATATAGTATATCGCATGGCATATTCAATATTCATCAAATCGCAAGGGCAGGTTGTAGCTTCTATACTATTATTTTAGTAAAATATAAGAGTTTCATGCTTTAGTTATGTTTAAGTTTAACGTTCTTCTCGAATCTTACAAAGTCAATTTCAAATGAAAATTCGAAGTAATCGATTCTACAAATATATATTCTTTATGTAGATACTATACTCATTTATTTTTATCTTCAGGTATCTAACACCAATAAGCGGGATAGATAGAAAGAACCATCCGACAAGAGAAGATTTTTGTAAATATTTCATAAAATTAGGTTTTTTATATTATTATAAAATATTGCTAAACTTTTGTGACAATATTGTCTACATCTTCCTTTATTTACCTTAAACAATAAAAGCGATTTCCTAACAAGGCACAAATTTATAAGCGAAATTACTTTTCAAGTCAACTCGAACTTTGTAACGAGCCTCTCCCTTGCTAAGTTACCGGAAACAAGATGTTTGAGAAAAAAAAGCTTTATATATATATAGCTGAATAGGATGTGCCTTTACCAATATAGAAGTGATTCAAATTTGAAATACTACTTATGATAACTTCAAAAAGGAATATATGACCTGTTAGTTTAGTTCCAAGATGAACTCCAAAAGAACAACAATAGGGGGGAAGGATATTTTTAGCAGACTTTAATTTATAATACACACACGAAATGAGGGTCATTTCTTTAATATAAATATATAAAATATTTTTGAAGAAGATCTTTCACAATAGATAATTAAGAAAAAAAATGCATCTTGCAAACGAAAACGACGAATTCCACATAAAAATTATCATATTTTTTGAATATCGGAATTCTCCCGAAATGAAAAACACTAACTAAATACCCAATTAAACTTGCAATTATAGGTCGTACCTAGCAATTACTGAATAAGACAAATTCCAAAAAATAGATCGATCGGCAATTGACTTTATTTTTTATATGAGAAGTAAACGTGATACCTAAAACATATGTAAGAAAATCACTTTACAACATTCAGAACGCTAAGACAAACACTTGATGTGCTCTGACTATAAATATATAAGTATATTTCTTGTTACCTTGGGTATAAAAGGCATAGCCTCAATTAGTGCACTGCGGTAGAAGTGACTTTTTTGGGCGGGATCCTTCATAGTGATCACGTCCAGGAACTGCATGGCCTGGATCGCGGGCTCGCTCTGGCATCTATTAACATTTGCGCCAATTTTTTTTGCTTTTAGTACTCCTTTTTTTTGTAACATTACCTTGTTGTTGTGTTTTAGTGCCTAGTGTAATAGATATCGAATAATCGAAAGCAACATAGAAAAAAAAATAAAGAAATGTGATAAAGTAAATTAAGGTTAAGTATGAAAGTAAAATATAAGTTAACAATATTAACAGAAACATATTCCACATATAATATAATTATAAAATCGACTCATCACAGAACCTGCAACATTACAAAAATTTTATACGTAGATCATATTAGATGGATATTATTGCAAATAAATTTTTACTCTGTAATGTTAATCAATAAGACCAAAAAGTTATAACTGAAAAATATTACGCTTCCTGAAAGAACAAAATACATTAGTAATAATAAAAGCATAAAGATTGATATTACTTAAAGTAGTTGATCAGAGGCAGTAGCTGCGTAGATGGCCTCGGGTGAGGATCGCGTGAGAGAAGACGCTGGACAGCTTCTTGCAATCCTACCGGAATGCGGGGCAGGATCTGGTTTACTTGAATGTCCAACTACAAATATACAATTTTTATAGGTTTACCAAATAAAACGAATTCAACTTTCCTACGTTGAAAAACATTATTAAAAAAAAAATTCATCGATATTGTGAAAGAAGTAGTAGGTGAAAGTTATTTCTTTACTCAACGTCAACATATTGATAAGTCGATTTTCCTTATTTTTAAGAGACCAATGAATGTATGAGCGTTTTTATGAATTTTTCTACTCTATCGTATTTGAATTGTTCATATATTTTAAGAAAAGAAAACAAACGGAAGATGCACAATTTTACATTTCACTATAGACAACTGTAGAAAAATACATGTCAGTAGTCAAAATGTTATCTAATTTCCACGTTCATTTATTCTAGGTATTATAAATGTGGAAATATATTGAAAATTGTTTATAATGTTATTATAAAATCGATCATCACTTAAATTATAGTGTCAACACGGCTTAATGGGTCGGCCGGTTAATAAATCATCAAACATTTGACCAATAGAGTTGCTTGTATACATGGGGACGATTAACTTTTTGTTCACAACTCGAGCTACTTATTAAAAATATAAAAAAGTAACAAAAATTTTCTTTTCATCATTTGAATCACTTTGTATTATAAAATAAAATGTTGAAAGTAAAAAAAACTCTTTTAAACTTTGAATGTAAAAATATAAAAAATATATATAATTAACAATTTTTTATTTTCTCCTCAGCTTCACGGTATATCCCGTATATAGCAAGATAGGCAAAGGTAGATTTAGTTAATAAACTCTGTTCCCCACTGTCCTCCAAATTCTGGAAGCATTGCGTGTTGAGTGGCGAAACCAAACGCCGCGCCTCGACACCAGATCGAAGAAATGAAAATATTTAATATTTCATTTCCTGAAATTGAACCCACAACCAAAACATAATATAACAAAATCTTGTTTAGTATTATATACATATATGTACTTAGCATTACACAATGAGTCCTGAGCAATCCTCTAGCTATGATGAAAGGATCATTTAATCTGGTTTCGATTGCGAAATTAATTGGCATTATCAACTTAAAACGTCGGTCGTTCCACGTCGCCGTACCTACTCGTATTTACTCAGTAATTCCACTGATAACATTCCGCTCTGTAGGAGGCAGGTATAATTAAACAAAACGCTTAGTGGTCCGGATCGCTACTATTCGAAGACTAACATTTATTTATTCAAACATTGTTCGAATTTATATGTTTTTACTTTGTTTGTTATTTACATTTTCGTTAATATCTTCTTAATTGTTACAGATGAGAACGTTGTGCTTCTATTGTATTGTGGATTTTTTGCACGTTTTAGAGACACGCTCTGTGTTAATACTCCAAGTCGTTAGTTAGACATTTAAATGTTATTTATATATTATAAATTAATAAAATGATTATTATATAAAATATTTGCCTTCTAATATCACAAAATCACATCTTAAATTTCAGTTAAAGCACTGACAAATTGAGAATCACCTTTCTATTGAAATTGCTCAATTAAAGGTTCAATCGCTTATTTATTTGATGAGGATAAAGTCGCACATATAAATAAATCATTAAATGAAATTGGAATTTCATAATATTTTGCGGTCAACCTGCGGACAATTCACACCAATTGACTCCGACCATAACTCTAGGTGTATTGTGTTGAAATTATATATATAAAAGTTCATTTTATAAATGCTCCGTGGTTAGATACCATTGTATTGGCCTTGTTGCTATTAAAATGAAAAATATAAATATTTATAAATTTCCAATACTCTAATTATATATACCCTAATTAAAAATATTGATACTTACGCATTCAATCTGCCTAAGGTAGAGTACTGGATTGTTGTTGGCCTGCAGCAGGGGCCGGCCGTGGTTGAAGAGCGCGCAAATGATCAGCCCGAGAGAAAACATGTCCGACAGTATGTTGCAGTGTGCATTCAACTGCACTTCGGGCGCTGGGGAACATTCACGTGATATTAAAAAAAAAAAAAAATCAGCTTCACGCTGTATCCCGCATACAGCAGGGTAGGAAGAGGGAACCTAGTGTTAAGACACTCCGTTCCCCACTTTCTGCTGAATTCTGGAGGCATTCAGAGCGAAGAAATGGAAATATAAATTTAAGTAAATATTTCATCTCCTCGAGTGGGAATCGAACCCACAACCAATCGGTATTACAGTCACACCTTGTGCCGCTGTGCCACGACTGGCCTCTGACGTGATATTAATTTAACCAATTCGCGGTCAGCTGAACTGTTATATTATAGATTACAAGATCAAATATGCTATTAGATGATGGAGTTGTTCAGAAAAGTATAAACAAATATGCTTTTGGTTCATTTTTCTCTTTCTTGTACTGTGATTAAGCTAAGGACTAGATGCACATTTCTTAATTTGTAATTTTAAAGTGAATTTGAAACTCTGAAATATTTATTCACTGTCTTTTATTCAGTATCAGCGACATCTAGCTTTACAGATTCGATGGACTTCGATAATTTTGGCCTATATGGTCCCCTGTGCCGGGAGAGGGAGTTGATTTGTTGATGGACCGCATTCGATTTATTTAAAACATTATTATTTTAAATTAGTCAACTGGTGGCACAATTCTCCTTTTAAATTTGATGTCAATCATCCTACAAGTGAATGTGATATGAATGCGGTACTTATTTAGCTTTAGGTATCATGTTACAGCAATAAAGAGTTAAACATTCGGTGGATGCCTCAATCGCGCTATAAAAATTTTATGCTACACTAAATATAAATAGATGGACCAGAACTCATAAACGGGGATCCGTTTTCTCGGAGTAAGCCAGTTCTTTGCCAAGCTGGTTCATGTTGGTAAACATCTTATTCGGATGAGTACTTAGATGTTAAGAAGGATTCACAAAAATAAGATATATTATAAATGATTTTATATTAAAATAATATAGATATAGACCAAGATAAGAAATAAATAATTAAGGTACATTAGCTTGCAGCTCTCGAGGAAAAATTGATCCCTTTTTGCTGTACTGCCTATTTTACTTTATTTTATTATTGTCAAACAAAGGCAGTTGATGTGTTCGGTCACATCATTTAAACTATTTCAAAGCTTTAGAAATGATCTATGCAACAATGCAGTTTGTATATTTACAAAAACAGTAAATATTCTCTCTTTGAGGCCAGTCGTGGCGCAGCGGCACAAAGTATGACTGTAAAACCGACTGGTGGTTGGTTTGATCCCCACTCGAGTAGATAAAATATTTACTTAAATTTATATTTCCATTTCTTCGCTCTGGTGTCGAGGTTAAGCGCGGCGTTGAGTTCTGCCACTCAATACGTTTCCTTCTGACTACCCTGCTGTGTGCGGTATGCAGCGTGGAGCTGCTCTTTCAAAAATCTAACTATTAAATACTATTTGGCCAAATAATTCAAGACTACTTACAAAACTCTATATACTACTACTTTACGTAATATGTAACGTATAATAATAATATAAGTTATACTATTATAAAATATAAATTAAAGTGACTTACCCAAGTAATCTAGACATGGTTGGCAGATTTTTGCGAGCTTGATGGACCATGGTGGTACGCTTACTACATCAGTCGGATCAGGCCCGATAATTTGTTCTGTAGACAAAAAGAAAAAAATGTCGATATATTAAGGACGGAGTGTCTTAGCACTCTTAGGCTTTAATAATATTAGAGAAGTATGATGGTGAGAAACGCCTATATAAAAATCATGAAAATAACCAACCATCTACGAGTAGTATTAATAAAATACAAGGAAAAATCTGAAAACTAAACATTTGTGGTTAAATCCTAAAAAATAATAGCCTTAAGAGTAGTAGCTTAGTGAGGTATCAGACGAAAGTGCTCTGGTTAAGCTAAGCCTGAATTTCAGAAAAAGCTCGAGACCTCTAATGTTTGTACGGAACCCTCGGTGGAAGAGCCAGACTCGCGCTAGTCCCGTTTTTATATATTTTTAGCTTTACTTAAAAATAACATTAAATGTAGAGCTTATTCTTTATATTAGACTCTTTATTTATATATTAAAACTCTACAATTTTCTTTATTTTGACAAAGATATGACGTCTCTTAAAGAAGAAAACATATTAAAATAACAATATTAGAATTGTGCCTCGGCTTTATTACCTAAATACAGGTATTTAATTTAAATCAGATGGACTTGTACCTGTACTGTGGAGCTATTAGATACGGATCAGTATGCCCTAATTCAAGTGCTTACAGCTGAAGTAGATATGTACGAGTACGTCCGTTCTACTGACCTTACGTATATTCATGTTCTTGTCATCGTGAGTGATGGTGAAATTTAATTAAGGATATTGATTGTATTGAAGGGATTTGTGTTTTGGATTATATAATATTCAAAACTTGTATTATTTATTATATTTTAGTTCCTAATTAGAAATTTTAAAGAATGATTTTATAAAAAAATAACCAAATTTTTTTGGAGGCTCTGTATTATTTTTTTTGACGATATAGTTTAATACAGTTTTAGTAATTAAAAAATAACAAGACAGCTTGACTGAAATCTTAAGATCTTAAATGCTTGTTTAGCAGAGGTATATCTATAGGGATGGAGAAAAACAATAAAATTTAAAGATGTGTAAATACACCTTGTTAAATTGTCCATACATCTTCTACACATTTTGCATGGTTCAGATAAAAAATCTTACAATATAACTACTAGAGGCTGTCGTGGCGCAGGGGCACAAGCGTATGACTGTAAACAAAATGGTTGTGGGCTGTGGTGGTGGTGTTGTGGGTGTCGATCCCCACTCGCGGAAATGAGTTATTATTTATTAATCTACATTTATATTTTAAAAAATATATAAAAATATTAGCCAAGAATATATATTATGTTTGTATGTAATGTTAATTCAAAATTTTTTTGTATTGTACAAATTTATAAAGTAAATAAAAAAAATATTACAATATTTGATAAATTTTTCAAATTAAATTAAATAAGCTTCACGCTGTATCCCGCACACAGCAATGTAGGCAGAAGGAACCTAGTGTTAAGACACTCCGTTCCCCACTTTCTGCCGAATTCTGAAGGCATTGTGTGTTGAGTGGCAGAACTCAACGCCGCGCTTTGCCTCGACACCAGAGCGAAGAAATGGAAATATAAATTTAAGTAAATATTTCATCTCCTCGAGTGGGAATCGAACCCACAATCAGTTGATTTACAGTCACACTTTCTACCCTAGCGCCACGACTGGCCTCAATACTGGCCTCAATCAAATAGATTTTTCAATATTTAAAAATAGTTCTCATTATATAAAAAATCTATTCCATCTATTTTGATATACTTCTCTGACATACTGGCATGCCCCAATACTCAATTTATCCAGGCGACAGGCAACAGGTCAGTATGACGTTATACTAAGGGTGAATGACCGTCGGTTACTTGATACAATAACTATATTTAGATATTGTTATAAGTATATTTTGTAATTAAAAAGTAGTATAAAAATACATTTTTTTATAATAATAATAATTATTTTTTTACAATGGATTTTCTTATAACATATTGGATAATTAGAAGAAAATATAATAAATTAGATACCCCTCATGGTGCATAGTTGCGTCAGAGTGTAAACGCGACGGTGGTGGGTTCGGTCCAAAGATGCTAAAAAATTATGAAAAGTCTTTGAATATTGAATAGATCATTTTATGTTAATCTAAAACACAGAAAGCCTATATAAATGAAAATCAAGACAGAGTCGTTACTGTAAAACAAAACGGAAATTACACTTAGATATTTATCCACTACAAATTTAATGAACATAATTTCTTCAACGAAATTTGAGAGTTTATTTGTATTATGTATTGTATATTAATAATTCAATAAAAGTAATCGACCAGCTCCTCGACAAGCCCAAACTCGACTTTACAATTTAGTTTAAGTACTGATCACTTTGGTAATCTTAAATTATTGTCTGACGCTGTCTGAGGCTTTGTGGGATATGTCAAAATATTATTTACAACACATGAGTTCTATATGCTTGTTATACGTTTATAAGAAGGAGTTGAACTTAGTATAAGTAAAAAATCAGCTTTACGCTGTAATCTGCACACGGCGGGGTAGGCGGAAGGTATCTTATGTCTGTGGTCCAGGTGTCCCGATTTTTAACCCAAAAAATAAAAGTCTCGATCGAGACAGGCACACGGATTATTCCACGAACCGTCTGAAACTTCAAAACTTTAATTACTTACTAGTAATTTCATAGAAAAACAAATAAGTATATTTGTAAGTTACGTGTAATTATTCTGACGACTTAACTGCCTTTCATATGGTAAACCAAAAGAATCATGGCGAAAGAATCCCGCCTTTTATTTAAAACGTTCAAAAATTCCGCTTTCTACCGAGAGAAAATCTGGTAACGTTGGTTAAGACACTCCGTTTTACCGTTTTACGCCGGTCTCTGGAGGCATTGCGTGTTGAGTGGCGGAACACAACGCCGCGCTTTGCCTCGATACAAGAGCGAAGAAATGAAAATAAAAATTTAAATAAATATTTCTCTTTTTGAGTTGGGATCGAACCAGTCGTGTTTACAGTCACACACTTGTGTCTTTACGCCACGAATGACCTCAAGTATAAGCAACAGGTGGTTTTATCGGTTCAACTGAGTGTATAAACGAGATCTGAAATTTGAAAGTTCGTGTGAAAGTGGGAGAGTTTCAAGATTTTCACGCTTTTTGTCCTTCATATAGCGGGGTAGGCAGAGAGAACCGCGAGTTCAGACATTTCATTCTCCGCTTTCTGTTTTGATGACACTGCGTATTAATTGGTGAAGGTCAACGCTGCATTTTGTCTTTTCATTTAAATTAAAATGAAAATAAAAATAATTAATTGCGTGTACAGGTCACAACCTTCCAAATACACCAAAAATAGTGTCATTTATAAACATTTTCTATATTTCACTATCTAATAGTTTTTCTAATTAAGACTAGTTATAACATAAATGCCACAGGTGTTCATATACTATCTAGCACGAGCTAATGTTATTATACTTTGTCCGCGAAAGTTGCCTCTAGGGAGCAGTTGCTAAATAATTATAGCGCCTGTTCTCTCTATTTATTTTGAGTTTTATAAAAGCCGTCGTGTCGCAGTGGCACAGCGTCTCACTGTAAGCACTACGGTTGCGGATTGGGTTTGATTTTCGGGGAAGGAATTATTTTCTTTTCGTTTTCGTTTTCACTTATTTCTCCATGTGATTACAAGATAAAGCGTGGCGCTGAGATCCGCCACTTAAAACGCAATATTTTCGCAATGATTAAAAAAAAATTTTTTTTTTAAATAAATAAAGCTGCTTCGTTACTACGTGAGTGACGGACAACGGATAGTTAAAACTATTGGGAATAAAAAGCTAAGATTTATCATCTACACCTTGGGCAGTGTAAGGGAATACTAGAAGAAGATGTCCCGAAATTCTAACGGGAACAGGAAATAATGTGATTCTACTTTTTATAGTACACGGAAACGAAGTTTTAGGCTGAAGCCTCGCCTTGCAATAAAACAACTGTTGCTTTATAATATGGATATAACTTTAAATGCCAATGTATCAAAACATAAAATTGTAAATAATTTTTGGTATAAATCATATTTATACTAATTATGAAATATGAAAATATATTTCTATAGAGTAAATTGATTAAAGATTAACTTTTAAATCACGAATCGGCTAATTAAAATGTATTTATTTATTTCATTATGTGCATAATAACAAGTGGCGGCGTGGTCAACGCCGGGAAACTAAAATAATTAATTCTCCATACGGCGAATGGAACGTCATGTATACAGATATTTCATTTTTATAATTCAAGTTAGCAGTTATCATATTTATATAATATTTCCATTTCCAGATTCGCTGCTGTCTAGCTTTTTGGAAACTCTTTACTGATATTTCTCTTTAATCGATGGTTTTGGAAGCTTCCAGCGTCTCTTGCGGTAATTCGAGTTGGAGTGACCCGACTGCCCGGTAAATCGGTCGTGTCATCGCCCTTTCGTTTGGTTTCAGTTATATAAATTACATCTAAATCTCTGTCATTCATCACATCGATCTAACAATTCATTCATCTTTTCTTCCATCCTTCCTATTACATTCCACGTAGTAGTATTTGTAACTCCGTCCTCCACCTCCCACCGTTCTGGGCATGGCGTGCTGGGAGGTGGCCCCCACATCCTAGCGTGGATGCACTAGACGCCCTAATAGTACCTACGTTCTCGCGAGTTACTGCCATCGTAAAGGCTGACAGAGGTCGCTGCGGGCAAGTCTTCCATCGTCCCTCAATAATATAAGCCGTAACGTAGTTCTCCCAGACTTCCCCGCTAGGGATACAGCGCGATAAGTTAAGTTATATATATATATATAAAAAAAAAATCTATTTTAGTTCTAGTCTTTTCAGTTTTGTACTGATTGAAAATGACCCTCCCCGTATCCACGACTCTAGTAATTATGCAAAGAAGTTATAAAGTAAAGTAATTCCTATCACTAGAATAGAAAGAATAAATGAAAAATAATTGTAAAAAATAAAAAAGAATACTACCAATGTATTTAAACGTAGTTTTATATCTTTTACGTTCCGCATTTTTAATAAATAAATTTGGGCTTGCAACGTGGTTCAATGGGGCAGCATCTGAATATAAATGAGATGGTTGTAAGTTCGAGTGAGAGCACCCTCCTTAGGAATCTCCCCACAGGTGTTTTTAAAAACCATGACGTCAGCATTGACGTCACTAATACCCATCTGGGTATCAATATCTATTGACTACCATCAGTATTTTGGGGTTGAATAAGGCCACGTCGATGTGTTTTGCAAGGACTTTGTCTCGAGACGCTCAAGCGAGAACACCACGAGTCGCCGTGGACTTGCACTTTTATACACTTGTTGATAATTTATTAAATTAAATGTGGGTAGTAATTATTGATTAGAAGTTGGCCACATGTGTTTACAATTGAAATACAGATACGCTCCGAGATATATGAATGAAAAAAAAAATCTTCTCCGATTACCCAAAACACGGCGTTGTAGCCCCACTCTGCACAAACGTCTTTAATTCAGACGATAGGTGTCGATATTGAGAGGCGAAGTGTCTGTGAAGTTCCCATCACTTAGCCCGACTAATATAACCTTAAAATATATTTGTGAAAATAGTTAGTATCTAGTAAACTATTTAAAAGGTCAACTTGTTTCCAGTAATCTATGCGTAAAACACCTATTAATCTTAAGTAAATTTTTAGTGAATTACCTAATTTTAAAATAATAAAAAGCGTTTAGCATCATTTGTTAAGAATTTAAATAATTTTAGATAAATTCTAGATTTTAATCGTAAATGTTTTTAATTGATTAATAATAAATTATATAAGCAAATCTACCTTTTTAACTAAATGTACTTCTTACAAATTATGATAATCGAATCGAAAAGAATTTGGCAATCTAGTGTAGAGACTAGTGTAGAGAATTCAGGAGGAATTGCGTGTTGAGTGGTGGAATTTAACGCCGCGCTTTGTCTCGTTACCAGTTTCAGCGGGGAAATGAAAATATTACGTATATCATTTACTCGTGTTGGAATCGAATCCACCTATCACGCTTACAGTCACCGCTGGTTTCTGCGCCACGACTAGTCTCACGAATGTTCTAGTGATTTTCATATATAAAGGATTTGCAGAAAACTTGTCAAAAAGTACGGGTAAATAAGCGCCTAATTAAAAATATTGTTTCAATAAATTTCGTTACTATTTATTGGCGCTCATTAAATAAAAGTTCTCTTTTACTGTTCTGCTATGTGCGGGATACAGCGTGAAGCCAAAAAAAGGAAAGTTACAGATTTTATTACATCATTAATAGGATTAAATGAAAAATTTAATATATAATCAACTGTGATTCTTTTGAAATGGGTGGTTTTAAGTATCGTAGCGCTGCATTATATTTGTCGTTATATCAATTTTACTTTTAAAAGCAAGAAGTAAAATACCATAAAAATATTTTGATCGGTATTAAAATAACAAGTCAAACACATTTCAATCGTATTTTTTTATGATAAAAAAGATAATATATACATACTAATATATGACTAATTATTTTGTAATATATTTTGACTAAAATCTAATTCAAAAAACGGACATAAATTCATTAAGGTAGGTAAAATCAAACGAGCGTATACATGATTTCCCCAAAGGAAACTCCTGAATTGTTTTCGACGGTCACACTCTATTTTTATACGATAGACATTTATATTATAAAAGTTACTTTTACTAGTAGAGGAATATTTAAATCTTATAAGTAGAGATAGGCGGACAAGGCGCGGCGTTGAGTTCCGCCACTCAGTACGTAATGCCTCCAAAATTCGGCAGAAAGTGGGGTACAGAGTGTGCTAACACTAGGTTCCCTCTGCGTACCCTTCTGTGTGCGGGATACAGCGTGAAGCTGATTTTTTCGTAAGTATTAGTATAACTGTTTTGTATATTTATGCGCTATTAGGTATTTATTCATGATAGGCATAAAGTAGTATATATCTAATATTCCGTGAATTATTCGTAAATATAAAGATATTTATAATATACTAGAGGGCGCGCGCCGCTTCGCCCGCTTATTAGGAGTGAATTCTAAAAAAACCACGAAACATGTGTTCAATAAAATATTTTTAACAGTCTGAATTTAAATTTTTATAAAAATCGGTGGCAATTTAAAGATTTTTTCATATAAACTTTCAACCCCTTATTTGAACCCTTAGGGGGTGAATTCTTAGAAACCATGAAACACGTGTTCAATGAAATATTTTTAAGAGTCTGAATTTCAAATTTTATGCAAATCGGTACAGATTATTTTTTTTCCATACAAACTTACAACCCCTATTTCATCCCTTTAGGGTTAAAATTTTTCAAATTCCCTTCTTAGTGGATGTCCAGAATATGAAAGTATACATCTACCCAAATTTCACGTTTCTACGCACAGCGGTTACGGCTCTGCGTGCGTCTTACCTCAGTCAGTCAGCACAAGTCATTTTATGTATATAGATATTTAAATCTTTAAACATATAAAAATGAAAAATAAAATTCTAAATGTTATTCATATTTCGTAAGCTACAACCCGTCTAGTTAGTGATCGCCGGTCTTTTTGCAGAGCACGGAAACATCTTATTTACTTAAGTGAGTTTCATTTCAATCGGTTGGTTAGATACGTTGCTCGTTGAGCGCCTGATAAGATTGTATATAGAGCGAGGGTGAGCCTAGAAACTAGTAATTGGAGGAAAATGCTGCTATCGTTATAAAAATCAAGGTTCACAATTTAAAGGTTAACTTTCTAATTACAAGCCTTCGCTTAGGTCACTTATTGTGCATCGTATACCGTGATGGATCAAAAGAGAGAGAGGATGGGGGGGAGGGGTTAGGGAGAGAACATTCTAATGAGAGTTATTAAGTTCTGTTCCTTTATAATATTTTTATATTCCATAACAAATATATATTATAAAAGAACTGTGAATATATATATATATATATATATATATTCACAGTTCTTTATATATATATATATATATATATATATATATATATATATATATATATATATATATATATATATATATAGTGAGAAAATGTTATATATATATATAACATTTTCTCACTAGTAACAAGACAAAGCGCGG